>JAQFXW010000832.1:0-16785 GCA_034693945.1 Dendrobaena attemsi
AAGAAAAATTCCCCAACTTGAAGATCCTTAATTTGATTAACTTTCAGTATCTTAAGGTCTCTGAACAAAGGGGCAGTGTGCTCCCATTTCCTAGTACCCACAATTAGACGAACAGCTCTTTTCTGAAGACTTCCAGAATTAAGATGAGAATGTTTGCCAAAAGAGAGTTGTGGAGCAAAATTTAGCCAGAAAATTGTATATCTGACTCATTGATTGTGATTTTTGTTTGTGGGTTGTGTGTCCGTTACAGTGCATGAGTAGTTGCATTGCAAGAATCGATTGCTGTGATCAAGGAAAGAACAATCGAAGTCCACTTCCAGGCTACGACTGCCATATAAGCTCCGTCCGACCGAGTCTAAGTGATTCTCTTCTTGTGCAGGCAGTCCGAGCGCAGGTAAACTGTCTCCATCGTCAGGCATACATGACTTATCCATATCAATACTTGACAGATATCCATACTTAGCAAATTATCGATGATTCTTGATGAATGCAGATAATTTTTTCTCTACACATATCCGAAGGTCTATACTGTTTGCAGTTGTTATTGTCGCTGCCAGCTATAAAAAAAACTGGGTGTCAGTTTATTTATTTTATTTATGCACACATTTCTATACCACCCTTTCAAGTCCACTACTACTCAGAGGCGGCCCTGACTTCAGCCCAGAGGTGTGTCAGAGTTTACACACCGAAGCACCACGAGCAATTATGAGTGAAGGACTTGCTCAAACTCCCTACGTGTGGCTTGGGTCTGAATCAAACCCACGACCGTTTGGACTCAATGCGGCAACTATCCCACTGTGCCACCACACCTCACATGTAGTTAATGATGATCGATGTGACCCAATGAGCGAATGACTTTACATGCATGCGATAAATGTTTTCTAGGCGTCTGAATGTCAAGATGATCATCGATTAAACTTCATTTTCATCTTAGTAGAGCCCATAGCAGTTAGATCAGCAGTTCCCAACATGTGGCCCGCGGGCCAAAAGTGTGCCGCCATGCCTAAAAGAGTGGCCCGTGGCCTCTCAACAAATATAAGCAAATTTATTTATTTATTGCTTTATTAAGTTTATGTTATATGCTTTTAGTAAATCCGTCAAATAAATCATGTATCGTATTTGCTAGACGGCGGTTATTGGATTGAAACCAAAATTCTATGACTCCAGATTCGCTTTTAGTAGCCATCAGTATAATTATTTTTACAATCAAATCGTCGTTTCCTGTTGTCCGGTAATAAATTCCTAATTCAGGTATAGGCCCATATTTGTTATTGCACAGATTTAAGCTTATGTAAAAATATTTCTTTTAACGCGGAATCAAAAATACAAGAACAAAGGAAAGGTTGAAGAAAATGCTAACTTTGCAAGAATGGAAAGAGAAGTATGATGTTTATTCTTGGTCTTGTGAATTTGAACATTTGCGATCTTTTGCTCAGAGTTTTGTTTGTCCTTTCGGCAGGTTTCGGTTGCACATACTGATGTGAGCTCAGTCATTTTCTGCCATGAAGTTGATTAAAAGCAAAAATCGTTCATGGCTTACTTATTCACATTTGCATGAGCTGATGATTCTGGCTACAACGAATCTTCAACCTGACATTGAAAAACTGGCCTATATGATAGTTCGCAAAGGAATCATATTAGAATATTAGATTATTAGACTTAAGTCATATTATAGCTACCGGTAGCAGTTACGCTACTGAGCTACTTCCTGTTAATCTAAGGCCGTTAAACATTAACAATTATATGCTTCGTTTTCATGTTTCACTGTACCTGACTCGGAACTTTAACCTTGTGGCCCCTCGAATCCTCCAACTAGGAAAATGTGGCCCTCGAGTCAAAAAAGGTTGGGAACCGCTGAGTTAGATGCTTCATGTGCCTTTTGAGTGCTGGTATTGAGAAACTTCTGCCAATGCTAGCCTAAAGGATGTTTAGGGACATTCAAACAAAAAGTTCATCTGCAGGCAAGCAGTGCTCAGCTGACAAAGACTCGATACATGAGCATCACTTAGGTTGGTAAGTTCAGAAATTTGAGAGGTACTTTTGAAAACATTCTCTTTATAGTGCCTAAGCAGTAGACACATAAAAAGATACATGTATACATACAGGGTGTTTTTAAGAAATGCCCAAAGGTCGAACATTAAGAGTTCTCTATTCCTATGTTTGTGTCAGATTTACTTTTACGACGATTCTGAAAGAGGTGCTTACTGCAGCCACCCTCGCCAATGTCTACCTTTGGCTTGCGTTGTCTACACTCGGTCTGAATCCAGTGAGGAAACAACTTCTGTGCCTATCAAGCACATTGAGTTCGGCCATTCTATGACTCCAGGACGAGCAGTAGTTGATTTGACTGGCTCTGATGAGACAATGCTATTGCTCGAAGAAGCCAAAGGTACGAATGTTTACAATCGATTGCGGCGCTATTTTCGAAAGGCAACCAGTGCAAGCGACATCTATAGTCTCTCAAACTATTTTCCTAAATCTGTCGATGACAGTAACTTGTCTCTTGTTGCCTCGTCTCATTCTGAAACAATCGCTTCGTGGCACAGGGTTGTCCAGAGTTCGTCACAGCAAACACTGGCTGACACTGTGTATACTCTCCCTGTGACCTCCACTAGTGCTGGTCAGAAACAGACAACACTTGAAGCCTGTCAAGAAAATCCTGCACACATTATGAGTGAAAGACTGTCACAGTTCTGCATCAGAAGAAATCAGATGAACCCAAACAGTGCACTACCATCTGTGGATAAGCCAGGTGCTGTGGCTGAACCTCCGAGTATTATAATAACTGCAAAGGTGGTACCCTCAACAGTGTGCATAACACTTCCGCCAAATACTGTGTGTTCAAGAGGGCCCTCAATGACAGTGAATACTGTTTCGTTGATGACATTTGCCTCGAATGCACAGGATGCCACTGTCACATCTATTGCCATTCCAAGAACGCTCAGTACCACAGTCAGAGCGAGTGTCATTCCTAGGACATATACGCCTAGGGGTGTTCGTGCAGCTGCTGCAACTAAATCTCAGGTTCTTTCTGCTCCTAGCACCTGTACTGGTACATACAGACCGACTGTTCGCCAGACTTTACGGCAGCCGTGTCCCCGACTAGTGAGATTTTTGCCGCGTATATTACGACCGTCCATTGGCGTGGGTGGTATCAGACTACTTCCATGCACAAATGCTGCCGCTGGTCCCTCCGCATCATCGTTTGTCACCAGTAGCGGAACAGTGTCAGATGCTGTTCCAACGTTACGTGCATTTAACCTTGTTCCGCTTGTGCCACGACCAAAATCCGTGGCCATGATGGCTTCCATGCCGTCTTTCAATGTTGGTAGTAATATGCGACGAAGTCTTGGCTTTAACACCTCTCCATGTTCAACACGACCTCAGTCTGTGGCCGTGATGGCTTCCGTGCCATCTTCCTTCTCTGGTGGTGTTAATACCAGACCAACCACTGCATGTAGTGGTATCTCCGTTGCTACACCACTGGTACCTCAATGGCACTCAATGTTTCCACAGTCACCTTTGCAGACAATTATTCCCTTGTATGCCAGCAATTCACAAACAAACTTGCTTAGCCCACCTTCTAGCATTGATCAACAAGCACAAGCGTTGAGCCTAACAGCAAGTCCTCAGGTGTCTTTGACAGGTTCTTCCATAAGTCCAGAAGGAATGTTTAGCCTTATCCCTCAAGCACCTTTCGTCTACCAAGTTCCTCCTAATCTAGCACAGTTTACTGTTAGACACAGTGCTGACCAACAAAGGGAGTCGTTATCAGCGGCTGTGTTGGATCAGAATTTATTTTTTGGAGGAAGTGAAGTAGACGGAGTGACGATTGAAGATGAAGGGTTAGTTATTTCTGGTGTTCGACCATTTGTCATCATGCCAGACGGAACTTGTGATGAGGATGAGGAGCAGGATCGCAGTTGCGCTGACCGAGTGCTACAGAGCAGTACTGAATCTAATGCAAACAACTACAGCAATCTCAGTCTCTGTGGTACAGGAAACGTGAAGACGGAGGTGGAGCATAGTAGTAAGGTAAGAAATCAAAAGAGCCACACGATAATCCTTGACGCCGATTTACCTGTGGATGGAATGACAGAATTGACAGTTCATAGGTTGATGGATCAGAAACTGGATGACGATGGTGATCTACTGGATAGGCAATTACGCATTTCGGATGTTGTGAGTTTGCAGACGGAGAGTGATTTAAATGATTCATCAGTGGCTCATCATAGGTTGTTAGGTGAACTGTGGATGGACAGTGCTTGTCAGCTGGATGCTAGGCCTGCTGAAAATGCACTGTCATCAAGTAATTGCAAGTTGATTTCTCTGGGTTCTGTTGCAGTTAAAAATACACCACAAGTCTCTGAATCCCTGAGTTTGAAACAAGCAGATACTTTGACTGTGGAGTCAACAACTGTTAATGATGACGTAATGCATCCAATGGCATCAGTTGATCTTATGACTTCATCTTCTCAAATGCAAGTTAATGTCAAGGCATCAGGAAACAAAGCAAATGACCGAACAGCGGAAAAGAGGCTGGCAACTTCTACTGATGGTTCCGGCGGTAAGAGTGGATCGCAAAAACAGCGTGAGACATTATTATCAGATTCAGTTCCTGAGAAACAAAAGCCTATCAACAGACCGCCGGTATCAGAAATGAAGAATCGGGAACAGTCAAGCACTGGCATATGTTTGCCTGCGTCTGCAGAATGCACCAGCACAACAAAAGGGGCAAGTGCGAGGCAAAGACAGGCGATTCCTGTGTTTACAGTCTGTGCAGATGGCAGTATTGCTATTAGGCTGGATACTCAGACCGAGGCAGACGAAGACATGCAGAGTGCAACACAATGCAATGCTAGGATAGAGTTGCTAAAGGATGTTGAACAGAAACATACTCTGATGCAGGCTCTTGCCAAAGTACTTGGAAATATACATGTTACAGATTTTAGAAACTCTAGTGATAAAATTGTGTACTGCAGTGAGAATAAAAATGCGGAGAAAGTTACATCACGTTCGTTGAATTCGCAAAGAAATGACTTGACTACAGTGAATGGGATTGAACAATTGACAGGGTTAGAGAAAGATTCACTTGTTCATAAGCCAGCAACACCCAATAACGACAGTAATGCTAATGATACAAATTTTCTCATTGAAAGTGTCCATTCTATGGATCTTGGAAGATTTGATGAAATCAGCGGATCATCAGCTAACGGAGAACATAGTAAGACGATTACTTCTGAGAGTGATGAAGAGGGAGTTAAAAGACTGGATGACAGAATGGTGCATGCAAGCAGAGGGATTGATGTAGGTAGCATGAGTACAAGTGATTTGGAAGAAAGTGATGTAGAGGCTGATGAGTCCTCAGAGAACTGTGAAAATGAAACTGAGAAGATCTCTGCTAGTGCACTCCAGACGAACCAGAGATATGGACATCAATTTCAGTTTTCTGACCTGACCAGCTCTACTGTGTCCAGCAATGACGTGTTGGTTGATTCAGTCAGTGGTATTGAAAACATTAAACAAATAGCAAAAAAGGACCATTCCAAAAGTTATGCAGGTAGTGCAGAATTTCCCTTAGGTTCAGAGAATAAGTCAGAAACATCAGAACTAAATAAAAGACCAACTCCTGATTCAACAGAAGACTTGGAAACGTCCAGAATATTGAATAAAGAAGTGTTATCTGAATGTGAAAATTCTGGATCAAATGAAGAACTATCATCGAAAGAATCACACAGTCGTAGAGTAAATGAAGAAGAGCAGGCTATTGTCTGTGATGATGAACCGCTTGTGGATTCAGATGTTGAATCAGAAATGTCTGGAACGAAGACACCTTCAACTTCTGTGAACATTGCAACACCTTCCAAAGAAGTTGAACAACTGCTTATGGAGTCAACATTTGACTCTTGTAGAATGAATGAACAACAACTTAATCAATCGGCAACTTGTAACATGAATAACAAACAGCATGTGGGGCCTGTGGGCTTGGGTACTAAATCAAAAACATGTGGAATAAATAACGAACTGACTCTGCAAGTTACAAATGAAAATAATATAGACACAGCAGATGAGTCAGAGAATTGTAGAATGCACAAACAGCAATTAGACGTGGCAAGTGAGTCAGGATTATCGAGAGCAGGGGAAGGACAGCATTTAGATTTGGCAGCTGAATCAGCCACTTGTAGAACAAGTGAAGAACAGCAATTGGAATCTTGTAGAATAAGTGAAGATCAACATTTAGACTTGGAAAGTGAATTAGTATTGTCCAGAACACAGGAAGGACAGAATGTAGAATTTAGAAATGAATCTGAGACTTGTAGAACTCATGTAGAGCAGCACTTAGAAATGCCAAAACAATCAGACATTTTAGGATTAGAAAAACAACTTCCTTTAGAAACAGAGACTTGCAGTTGTTTTGAAAAACCGCTTTCAAAATTGACAGATCAATTGCCAATTTCCAAGACATGTGAAAAGTCACCTCTGAACATAGCAATTGAATTGGTGGAGCCTACAGTGAATGGAAATGTTCTTATGACAAAAGATGTACATTCTGTCAAGTCTAATTTAGAACATGTTGAAACATTGGTGTTTGGTTGCATCAAATCTGTTACTCCTAGCTATGTGACTGAAGCCATCTCGCCTATTTCATCTGTCGGTTCTACTGAAGAAATCTCATTTGCATATGTTACAGAAGGAACTTCAGCCTGTGTGGCCGAAGTCATTTCACCGTGCTATGTAACTGAAGCCATTTCACCTGCCTTTGTAACAGAAGCCATTTCACCAGCTTCAGTTATAACTGAAGCCATTTCACCTGCTTATATTACAGAACCCATTTCACCTGCCTATGTGACAGAACCAATTTCTCCTCCTGCCTGTAGTGATGAACCTGTCTCTCCCACCAGTACATACAGACCAATGACGGAAAACGTGAGCCCCCCATGTCGTCCTGTGACTCACTCTGTGACTGGTATGCATGAAACCGATTCACTCATTACTTCAGACAGACTCTTACGCTCAAGTGCTTTTAAACAGAGCAACTCAAACTCCATCTCCTATTACATATCAAGTGACAGCAGCACCAGCAGCCCTTGTATTGTTATTGAGGAGGAGGATCCAGCTGTTCTGGATGGATTTCATTCCACAAAAAACTATTTCCCAGAAACTGTGGAGTCGGAATCTGTGAAGAAATCTTTGGAGTCAGAATCTGCTGAGAAGGAATCTGTGGAGTCGAAATCTGTGGAGTCAGAATCGGTGAAGAAATCTTTGGAGTCAGAATCTGTAAAGAAATCTGTGGAGTCAGAATCTGTGAAGAAATCGGGGGAATTGGAATCTGTAAAGAAATCTGTGGAGCCGGAATCTAAGAAGAAATCTTTGGAGACAGAATTTGTGAAGAAATCTGTGGAGTCTGACTCCAAAACAATCCGTCAGACATCTCATACTAGTGAAATGAAAGCAGTCACAAGGAAGAAAAGGGTGTTATCACTGGCAGATTATAAAAAGTTGAAGGGAGTTATAAACAAAGTAGAAAATCTGAGTAGCTTAAGGGCAATAGAGACATGCATACAGAATTTGAGTTTGAATCCAAGTTCACCTAATTTGGTCAAGCAACAGTTGGACAAAGAACAAGGTCCAGTTGCTGAAGGGTCTTGCAACTCAGAGTTTGTCCCATCCAGACCAACAAGTAGGCCTATAGAGGAAAAACCCAACGAACAGTTGAAAATTTTGAATTCTGTGGGGAACTTGGATGTGAAATTATCAGAGAAAGTAACGGAAAAGACTAATTCTGTTGTAATTGATTCAGCGAGACCAAGAGATCCACGATTGCACAACAGGGGATGTGCTTTCAAAAATGCTGAAGTTTTGTGGAACACTGCTCCAAGTAATATGGAAAAAGAAAAAGAATTAGATGGGGTAAGAGCACATATGATAGCTCAGGAGCAGTTTGTTGACTTATATGAAGAAGTGGTTGATGTGGAGAGTCAACGGCAATTGGCGAATCACCCGGAGAATGAAGAGGAGAGTTCCATTCAAGATACGGACAAACTACAGAATGATACGGCAATGGAATACACAAACGGAAAGGCTGGAGAGCAGAAGGATGAACTGGAAATTGAATTGATTGGAGGCGATAAGGAGCAGCAGCAGAATGCAGTCAACAGTGGATGTGACGTGACCAATGTAGCGAACAAAAATGAGGAAATTCAAGCAATTGGATTGAATGAGAAAGAAGCAGGTGAAATTGAAGATGAAATCTGCATAGCTGAAGCAGAATCAGTAATGGAAATGGAAGACACAAACGGAAAGGCTGGAGAGCAGAAGGATGAACTGGAAATTGAATTGATTGGAGGTGATAAAGAGCAGGAGCAAAATACAATCAAAGAAGGATGTAAAGTTATCGATGTAGTGAACAAAGATGAGGAAATTCAAGAAAGTGGATTAGATGAGAAAGAAGCAGGTGAAATTGAAGATGAAATCTGCTTAGCTGAAGCAGAAGCAGATACGCAACTGGTGGTTAATGAACCGGCTATTAAGGTTTCGGATGATTGGGATGAATATGGAGATTTTGCTGTTTTGGGCGGCAGTCTCTGTGTTTTGAGTGATGATGATAGAGAAAGCGGAGAGGTAACGAGTGACAGTTCGGATGAGTTTGGAGACCTGCTTGTAGATGATGGAGCGAGTGATAAAGGCAAGCGTGATTGCAGTACGCAACTGCATCAGTTTTTTGATGGAGAAACGGATCAAGAACAGGTCTGGCACCTGTTGGATGATGCGCTCACAGTTGGTGGTAAGAGTGATGGTGAAGATAATGATGGACCAGCGGCAGCAAAGCCGCGACTGAAAGGTTGCAATGAAGAAGCTCAGAGGAAGAGTTCAATCATCATTAAATGGAAAACTGAGAATGCTCAAAGGGTGGCACAAGATGGTAGAGGTGATTCTCAAGAAGATGCTGGTACTCGATTGAAAGAGAGCATTGAAGGAACTGAAGTCGTTAAAGGGCATCACACCCATCGTATGCGTAAATCTGCCAAGAACAGTTGCAGACCTTACAGAACTAGAAGTATTAATCCTGCAGGCAACTCTCCAATTGACGTCGAAATCATAAGAGTTCTGAGAAACGTTGACGATATTTCAGCTGAGAGGTCTGTCTTTGGAAGTGCGGATTCATTTGTGACTCTGTTGATGAAAGAATTTCAGCATCTGCCAGAAGAGATTCAGCGCTATTATTACGATTGCGTTCGCCAAACGTTGCACGTGGACAGGGAATTTGTCACAAGCGAACACATCTATGGCAGCATGGCCGAACTGTTGACTGAGGAACAACGACAACACATCCAGCAGACGAACATCAGTCCCGTCGTGGCACGGGAACTCCATCTGGAAGACATTCTCAAGAAAGTCAAGTTAGAACTTGGTGGTATTAGATCAGAAGGTGACTGCGATCACTCGCATCATAATTTGCTGATCTTGACGAAGGAAATGCTCTACGACCAGATGAACGACTTAAAATGCTACCAGAAGAGTCGTTCGGTCTTTGTTCTGCCCGATGAATTCCGTCTGCAGAGGGAGTATGGAAAGTACATTTCGGTTGATGGATCACTTCTCTTCTTGTCCAGGTGTACACTTTCTGTGAAGAAATGCTCTAAGCTGTACTGCTATCGTACAGAAATTGAAGAAATGGAAGATGAACTGAATGAAAGTCTGGGCGATGTAGTAGGATTGACTGAAGAAATCTGCCGAAAACTAAGCGTTTTGTACTTGAAGCGAAGACATTGTCTGCAGGACATCGGCTGCTCGGCCGATCAGACGCACACGCTGAAAAAGAAATTCTCAAAGAATCTTTCTTGGTTCAGGTTGGTCCGATCAATTATACTGTGTAAGCATTGTGGCTGCACTAATTGCTTTAGAGTCAAGAGTCAGATAACAAAATAGTCTTTACTGAGTTGTATAGTATATACATGCTGTGCCAGTAAGCAAGTCTAAATGGTGCTAAAGTTTATAAAAATTAAAGATTCATCTTCATCAGTAAGCAGACGGTGCTGTAATAAATTTATAGTCTGCTCCTTTTGTATATATCCCCATTACTCTCAGCCCAATTGATGGATTCCCAGCCAGACTGAACAGAAAATTCCATATTCAGAATGGTAGCATTGCAATACTTCAGAAGCATCAAATCATTTCTTTAGTATATCTGCTTTTGTAGCCATTGAGAGTATAATTTGTGTATTTGGCTATGCAGCATAATTGTCTAAATACTTCAATAATTCACTTTGTGTCAGAATAGTGTTACTAAGGTTATTAATTATTGTGATTTTGCCACATGTATAGTAATCTAACAGCTGTATTTATGTAAAACTATTTATTGTATATAGCCACTTTAGTTGAATTTAGCGGCTGTAATTGGTAATTTTCTGTTCTGTGCTACAGAAAAATGAGGGACATTTTAAATTCAAGGGACTGCAGTAAAGATGGCCAAGAGAAAGCCCTAGTCAATTGCTTGAATCAGCGAATCGAGAAACTCAAGGAATACATCAAAGTTGTCACAAGTCTGAAGGTAAATCTTTAATTTGTGTTGCTTGCATTGGTGGTAAGCAATTGCAACTGAGCCGATATCATTAACACAGTGACTGTGAGGTACAAGTTAACTGGTTCCAAATCAGGTCTGCTGGAAGCGAGGGACGAGTTAACTCGGTCCTCATTGACAGTGGCTGAAGGCTTGATGGCAGACAACAATGGTTACGTTATAGCTTATCTCAGATTTCAACTCCGGCCTTGGCTTGTCAAGGCTCTTGGGAGGGTGACATGCTTAATATAATTGCCAGTTTCACCTTAAAAGCTGTGATAGTATCCACTGAAACAGTGGTATCGTCAAGCCCATTCAACAGTTCTACAACTCTTGCACTGAAGAACTTCTACCCTACCATTCTTCTGGGTTTCTCAAACAGTTTACACCTATGTCCCCAAGTTTCTTTGTTTGATCAGTGCTAATTCAGAGAACCACTCCCATTGTAGTGCTCCCTAGTAATATTATAGCCGTCAATCAGATCACCTCTGCTCCTCCTCCTCCTCCTCTCCAATGTTGTCAGTCCACATTTTGCAAACCTTTTCCAGTTTTCCTATCCTGTTTTAAGTACAGATTATATTCTACTCCTGTATGCAGTATTCCAGCTGTGGCCTAACCAGTGATTTGTATAACCTCAATATTGAAAATTGAGCTATTAGGCATTCCTGCTTAAATTGCAGCGGATGGCCAAGAAATGTTCCAGCGATCGAAGTGTTAATTTAGATGAGTGGCAGAGCAGGAAGAAGTACCAAGCATTTTCCTTATATCCAGGATACAGTTTGGTTGGAAGCAATGGCAAGTTCCTGTAAGCATTGATGAATAGGGCAGATGCATCTCAATAATGTGGTTTGCCCTTTTCAGTGTGCCAAATTTAAATACACCGCTGTACATTTTAATCAGAACGTAACATTGTTAGACCCCTCTCCACCATCTACATACGAAACCATGTATAATATTGTAATGTCCTAGAAATACGATCTTATACAGTTGTTGGATTTTGTAGAATGTCAGTGGCATTTGGCATACTGACAACAGCGACAGACAACAAAATTATAGTTGAAGACGGGAGCTGTTTAAGAAGACCTGAATATGTATATCTAGTCATCGTCTCTTGCAAGGACTGCTAGAAGGGTGCTGCCTTCAATTGAGATCCTTCTGCTACAAGACTTGTTATGTGCTTACATTTTTTGTTACATTTTGGAGAACTACTCCATGTTTCTGATTGATTTTCAGTTTGCCTTGTTTCATGAACAATTGCTGATTAGCAACGTTGAACAGAAGAGGGACAGAGCTTAGCAGATGCTTTATAATTGGTCATAACTTTAGAGGTTATTGAGCTATAGGCTAAACCAAGTATTTAGATTTATATTTTGCATATACATGTATAAAGAGCAGGTAGCTAATTTGTATGCATACAAACACATTTGTACAATAATACACTGTTGTTTCTAATCACAAATCTAATTATTCTAACCGCTGAGCTTCACTAAAACACTAGTTGTTGTACAAGATATTGTTAGCTAAGTCGGACCAGAATTCCACGTAGTTAATACAGGCATAATTGATACACTTTAAACAAAGAGGTCAAGCACCATGTATATGCAATAGACCTTGTATATATAATGTTCGTAATCGCTGACTGCGTGACCGAGGAACGCTATAGGTCGCTGATAGACGCGAAATGCGATAATCTCGGACATTTAATTTAGTTTCACTTTCACTCAATAGTGCTAACACCTACAAAACACGTAGTAACTAATAACGTGTGTAATACTAACATATTATGGTCATCAGCCCTCACTATGTATAATACTAAACATTTTGAATGTATCCGAAAGTCCGGACAGTAAGAAAGCGCATTTCACAGAGGCACAGTCAGAAATTTTTCTGGAGGGTTTTGCACCCAAAAAACTGACCGATTTTTTTAGTCACTCGTCCAATTTTCGAAATTTTCTCTATTTATGCTGCCAAAAAACTGATGACTTTTTTAGTCATTTACCCGAATTTTCAGATTTCTACCATTTCCATATTGCCAAAAAAACTGCCGACCTTTTTTATAGTCATTCACTCAAATTTCGAATTTTTTTCAACACTAAAGAAAAAAAATTCTTCTCATTTTGGGGAGGGGGTTTACATTTTAAATACATGCAAAAAATCAAAAATAGATAGGCACAAATTATTTCGGGGAGGGGGGTGTTTAAACTCGTAAAACCCCTCCTAAATACGCCCTTGGCCTTTCAAGGACCTCAACACTTTTGAAAAATAAGGTTGTTTTGAAAATTGAGGAAAATAACTTCAGTAGAGTAAATGGTGACAGTGCATGTGTTTCCAGAGAGAGCCATACTGCAGTGTAAAAATAAAAGAAACTGCAGAAAACTACTGATGACTTCTAGACTTTTATTATTAACCAGCAAATCTCAGACAGTTAGTGCTAATGAGGTTCCACAACACACTGAAATTCCCTGCTTCTTTTAAATGATGTCTGGTGTCAGACACATTAAAAGTTATATGTAATCTCAAATTAAAGCATCACATGAAAATCATTCAACTTCATTCTTTTTTGGCATTTATATAGTGGCCCTTCAAGAACCTACTCAGACATGCTCCCAGCCCAGCCACAACCAAAGTAGTCAGATACTTAAACTGAGCTTTGAAACCCAGAATTACAAACGTTACAACATGGCTCAGCATGCCACTATATAAAGTCAGTAAAGTGACTTAAGTTTAAGTCAGTTAAATCTGCATTGCTGGAATCACGGACTGTAAGACATGGAATGTGAAATTGTGAATGATGGCACCATTATGTCCATTAGTGATTGGTAAGCAGGACCTCTTCCATGTATGGATGCAGTTCATATGAACCATACACTGTCCAACATTCTTTTTTGTTTCGACTTCGTTATTTATCACGAACATGTTGGGCAGCATCAAAATCAATGCATAGATGCAGTGATTGAAAAGCTATTAAACAAAGAGTTGTGCATTAGACACCAATATTGTACAAGTCTCTAATGACAACGACGATCAAAACGGACACATTTGGCGGCGGCAGTATATTGCTGGCAAACAGCTGTTTGTTTAGATAGATTCGGTGAAACTGAGCATAATCAATTCAGCCAGATAAACACTCCTGCAGCTGCAGCCTTCCTCTTATTTTCCATTAGATGTTTTATAATTCGAGATCCTACTGCCACCTGTTAATGAGAAAAACATGCATTGTCAGTGAAAGGCAGAACCAGACAAAACATACAAAATGACATTCATTTTATGACCATCCTGAAATTCAAACTTTATAAAGCATAGAGCGCACCTTAGAACAACTAGCATCACATCATTGACATGACTACGTTCAGTTGGAGTTCACCACAAGAAGAAGGTATACTTATATTTCCCCAGGTTGCAGATAGGCAAGTTGGTACCATAAACGATCACCAAATGAATCTAATTACTAACAAGCGCTAGAGGATAGCAGCAGCTGATTAGCCAGTACCGAAAAATGTCCACGGCTTTCTGACGGGCCGCTAACATACGTGATAGACTCATTTCGTAAAACAAATTATAACATAATAATTATATATAATTTGTTAAACTTTGAAATGCTTTTGAAAGACTGGAAGTTGATAATAATAAACAAAAGATAATAATAAACAAAGATAGTTATATAGTGCATACCAAAAATCCCATAGCCCAAAAATCATCAATGTGCTATCGACCCTTGCCATTGATATTATTGACAACCGTCTCCTTTACTTACTGTCGTAGTGTGGTGCGAAAATAATTACAAGTTTAATCATTTCCGTTCTAAAATAATTTCTATTCCTATTTCCATTCTTTTGATCGAATTTCAGTTCTCTTTCTATTTTCGTTCTTAAAATAATTCCCAATTATTTTTGTTCTTATTCTCGTTAACGAAAATATCACACCACCAGAAATGGGCTATGTGAGCCATTGTGAGGCAAATCTATGCTTGGGCAATGGACACCACCCGAAATCAGCCCGTGAGGAACGTTTTAAGAGATTTTTCTATTGGCAGTGCTGTCCCCCCAGTCAAAACTTTGGAGAGGACAGTCCCCTCTGCTCCCTCCCATGATTTACGACAATGCCCATGAGCAACATGTGACGTTCCATCAGAATTTTGGAAATAAACAGTGCTCTCCAACCCATCCACCTATTTGACCCACAAAAGTTAAATTTTTATTATGAGCAGTAGCTTTCAAGATTGATGTTTCTTATGTGAAACTCGACTTTGTTGACCTATATCTAGGCCTAGGTGGTTGATTGGTACGTTAAATTATAATTTATTTATATATTCACAAATTTGTAGAACAGCCATTGAAGAAAACTACTCAGAGGCATTCCCAAACCAGCCTTGGAGAAAGAGGACAGTCTTAAGGGAAGCATTAAAGGTACAGAACAGTCTATTGGTATAAATGGATAAAGAGCAATACTGTGCAGTAGAAGTCTTTGACCGAGGGACCTAAAGTTCACCATGGGCAGTTGAATGGAGAATAGGACTCCACAAATTGGTGCCAACAGAAATACACAAATCTCTAATCTAAGGTGGAGCCAAACCTTACAGCGAGTGCTAGATCAAGACTATGACTCTGTGCTGGATACGCTGTACAATAGGGAGCCAATGTAGCTCATCTCTGATAAAGTCAAGACACATGACCAAGACACATGACCAAACTTGGAGACTCCTCCAACTCGCCATGCAGCAGCACGCAGAGTCAACACCGAGTCCACACAGCAGGGAGGCCAACATAGAGAGAGCAGGGAGGCCAACATAGAGAGAGAGAGAGAGAGAGGTACAGTAATCTAATCATGAGGTGGTTACAAAAGCATGCGCAATTGTTTTATCAGAACCAAAAAAGCTGGCACAGTTGATCATGACATTTACGGCAGAGGCGATGGATATGAGAAGCAAAAGAAAGTTCTTGATCGAGTTCAATGCCAAGGTCATGGACAGTAGTGGGAAAGGTTAACATGAGGAAACTCAGCAGAAAAAGCAGCCAAATTAAGCAACTGCTGTTTGAATCCTAGCCAAGTAATATTTGCTTTAAGAATTCTTTAAGAATTTGGCAACTGAAACCCAATATATTAAATTGGGTTTTAGTTGGGTTGAGCCTGAGACGATTAGATGACATCCAGGTTTCAAGGACAGATGTAGCACCACATATAGCACAGACAGCAACAGGCACATTGGACATGTGGCAGTGAACATAGGCTTGCAAATCATCTGTAGCTAAAGAATGGTTCGTGAGACCACACAACCAGCCAGGAGAGGGCTGAGGACCCAATTCAAAGGTTTAAAGAATATACAGAATTGGTAAAAAACAAGCCTTAAGGTAAGCTAAACATGAAAGATACCCAAGATGATCAAGAAATAATCTTAGACTCCTAGACTTCTTGTTGTAGGTTGCCACATTCTGCTGCCAAAGGGATAATTGCCTAATTTATAACTACACACTAGCCAAATCCTTTAGAAGCAAACATATAGAAAATCCCAAAAAGTCAAGTGTTGTTTTCACGTGGAATTGCTAGATCGTCTTACCACTCTTACCACAGGCAATCCTGTAACCATAATCTCGAGATGTCTAAAGCGCTTGCAAAAGTGAAGTTGTTGGAATCAGCTTAATAATAGACGAGGGGACGAGTGGAACAAGTTCCCTCAACTTTTGGCATTAAGAGGGACACAATATACAGTTGCCCCATTATTATTTTCAATCTATTGCCAGTTTTGCCCCAAAAAATTGCTGAATTTGATGAAAATGTAATTATATAATTTTAATTTATAATCTATGTCTACAATACATAGACACACTCGCACAAGTGGAAACAACTAATGGATTCTCATCGAAAGCTGAGCGGTATAGCTGTTCAGAATCTCTGAGCCAAATTGATATGCTACGGTTTACAACAATTCTGATGAAGCACCTTTGCTTAAGATGCTTAGAAAAATAACTCGCAATGAAGGCTGTGTTATTAGCAATCTGTGAATATTTAAGGCCCTTCTCCAACAGAAGCCAGATTTATCAGACTAACCAGAGACATCTAAAGAGTTTGGTTTAATGACGATGAAGTGCAGAATATCGGACAATGAAACAATTCCTACAACTCTGTTATCCTCATCAACTACAACCAATCGATGAACCTAGCAACAGAAGCAACAAAGAACAACGTTTCAAAACATGTTACAGTAATTGAGGTAAGGATAAATAAGT
>JAQFXW010000833.1:0-16784 GCA_034693945.1 Dendrobaena attemsi
GATTAAAATAGCACGTAATTATTTACGGGTTAAAAACCAGGTCTTACCGTCATTTTTGACGGGATATACCTAGTTATTCATATTATTCATATTATTTCTAAATTGCCTTTTCAAGTCTATTACTACTCCCCACTACAGCCCGGAGGTGTGTCAGAGTTAACATGCCGAGCGCCGGATGATGTCGGATCACTCGGACGATGAGAATCGATATGATAATGACAGTGATAGAGTCAGCAACATTCAATTAGGCCTAGATGATGTCGAAGTAGCTAGTGATAGGGAGATCATTGCAACAGAGGCCTACGATCCATCGGTTGAGGATGCAGACAATGGCAGCTAAGATACCCAGAATCTCAGTCCGATGTTGCTGCTGTGGTGCCAACTGATGACTCTATTCTATTCAATTTATAGATTAATAAAGCGCTTCTTTCAGTACAAACTAATCAGAGGCGCTCCCAGTGCGTTGGACCCCGCGAGAAAAGAAAAGTTTTAAGATGGCGAGCAGAAACAGTAGTACTGCCAGTTAAGATCGCAGACCGAGTCAACGGAGGAAGGTCATTCCACAGCAATGGACCAACCGATGCATAGACACAATGTTGGGAAGTAGGAGTTCGAGAACGAGGCACCAGATGATCGAAACGGCCTACAGAACGGAGTTGGGAATACTCAATAAATGTTCAAATTTGGTGCAGCCATTATTGGGCCGGAGGTGCTCGAATCTGTCGGCCTATAGGAATTTACGAATATGCCACTGACGATGACGTAATTATGATCACTGCCGTAATTAATACTATGATAACAATGACGATGCAAATATGGAACAAATTGAAATCAATATCTGAATGATTTAGAATCAATTAGAATAAGTTACAACCAATCAGAATCGACTAAAATCAATCAGAATCGACTAAAATCAATTAGAATCGACTACAATCAATTAAAATAGATTGGAAACAGCTTGAAACGGTTAGAATCGATTGAAATCAGTTAGAATCAGCTTTAGAATCAACCATATCACTTAGAATAAATCGGAAACAGCTTGAAACGATTAGAATCGACTGAAATAAGTTAGAATTAGCTATAGAATCAAGCAGAATATCAGTCAGATAGTTAGAAGAACAATTGCACTTAGTCCTCTCTTCTCAGCCCACCTGTTTTGACCGAAATCAATATCAGAATAATTTAGAATCAATTAGAATAAGTTACAACCAATCCGAATCGACTAAAATCAATTCGAATTGACTACAATGAATTAGAATAAATTGGAAACAGCTTGAAACGATTAGAATCGATTGAAATCAGTTAGAATCAGCTACAGAATCAACCAGAATATCAGTCAGATAGTTAGAAGAATAGTTGTTCTTAGTCGAAGGATAAGCTGAAACACGTTTAACCAATTTTTTGCACCGACGGCAACGGCCTATGTTGTCATAGGCTGTCGTTAAACTGAAGAAACACACACACTTCTCAGCCCACCTGTTTTGACCGCGGGTCATGTATCCTGGACGTAAATCCTTATTGAAGTCGATTCGCGCGTCTTAGATGCGCGAGAAAGAAAGAGAGATAGAGAGAGAGATGGTCTTTTGCGTCAAGGGCGTCTGATTCCGATGCCGAGTAAACTCGTCCGCGACGCCTTACGACGGAATGACTCGGCGAAGTGAGATGGGGGATACACCTGCGCGTCGCACCACCTGTGCAGCATAGGCGCATGCCGAGTGGGGGGGGGAATGGGGAAAGAGGCGGCAAAGCAGTCGTGACTCGCAGGCCGTCATGAGCCGCGTCTCTTCGATCGACTTCGGCGACTGTGCAGACCGCACGTCCGTGTGTGTATAGGTGTGTGTGTGTGTGTGTGTGTGTGTGTGTAGGTGTGTGTGTGTGTGTGTGTGTAAGCTTATGTCACAGTAGGCTATGTGTGTCACCGGCGAATAAGCTGGAAGATAAGAATTCTAGAAGCCTCTGCAGAGTGCATACCGACCAATAAACTAGGATAAGCACACACCCAGCTGCAAACATGAACACGTGTGCACAGTTAGACGTACGTTTTGCTTCATGTTGGGCTATGTAAAATCATAAATGTATAAATTGACCAATGGCCATGGGTCTAATAAATTCCTGTCTGCTTGTAAGCTGAACATATTACATAAGCACAAGTTTTATCCTTTATCATTTCAAGTTTTGAAGTAAACTGAGAGCAAATCTTACAACAACAATAGACATAATCTGCACACACTTAACACTATTAAGATGTTCTATAAACTAACTATGATCTTGTGCAGCAAGTTCACAAGTACTTCTGCATATATTATGTACAAATATTGCAAAAATCTGCACATATTTGCAAATATATTGCATAAATTTGCATATAATTATTGCACTGTGTCATCTGCATCAATGTCAGAAACATTCAAAGTAATTGTGATGAGGAAACAATTTACAATTCTAAGCAGCTTTTATAGTATTAAATTTCTAAAACTGGTCAAGGTTACAACAAAGATCGCTTGAAATGCAGCCAACAAACTCAAAAACAATTGCAAAAACTAAAAAAAATTACATTTCAATGTAACAAGTACTTAACAATGAACTGTATGTATACCAAAAGAGTATGGAAATGAAAAACATACAGAAATGCTCTTATTTGAGTTTTGAATGATTTACAATTAATTTTCTTGAAAAACAGAATTGCCTCTCTGGCTATAGTCGCGAAATTAAATATTGCATTTGTGGTTTCACCAGGAGTGTCTATATCCAAAATTTTGACTACTGGGACAATGTCTTCCACGACTAGGGGTGTGGGGGAGCGTCGTAAGCTTCCCCGCATTTTAGAGCATTTTGGAGCCCAATTTGGCCATTTCCCTTAGGTCCCCTAAAAAATTTCCTTCTTATTATTATGCATGCCCTTCACTTTAGTCATGCATTAGAAGTTTGAACATTGTTTTAATAAGATTTCAGTGATACGATGTTTGAAAAAGTTAAAGCTTCCCCCCATATTTCGCAAAAACCTTCCCCAAATTTCTGAAATGGAGCATTTGCTCCAAGGTTTCTATGATGTAGACGACCCTGGGTTTCACAGTATGCACACCCTTGCTAAGTGAAGCCTTTCTATCTGTCCCCATATGTTTGTCTCTGTCAATATCTCATACATCCTTAAAATCATTGGATCCGATTGACTTTAGAAGACAAAGCAAATGCACATTGATCAACTGTTCATGAAATAAATACAAATTGACATTTACATCATCTCCGTGGCTGACATCTTTCTGCAGAAGTCAAAATGGTCTGTTACAGTTACACTTACATTTACATTACATTCAACAGGACCATTGCTATCTGGCTATCTGGCCCAGTTTCTGTATAAGGTATATAAGAACGAGAAGAGTCTCTTACATTCAATCCAAATAGGTAGACAAAGGCATAAAGTGCCAACGACTTCAATTTCTTAGCCTTGGCACATGAGAGCGGGTGGTCAATCCTCTTCACCACCTGGTCACCCCATGGGCAGTGTAAACTATAAAGAACAAACTGGGAAACTAAAGTAATTAATAAAAACTGTGGAATGGGGCATTAATGAAGGATCTTGAAGTTTGAAATTGCAGATGAAAAACTTGGAATCATCAAAAGCTAAAATCTTGAAAATTAAATTGGGAACTTCTAAAAAGAAGAGGAATTAAAGAAATGTCCATAAAAATATAGTCCCTCCAACCCCCTTCCCCATGTAAAATTTTTGATTGATCATTGGGTTCACAGATATTTGATCGTACATGGATTTGTTCCGGCTGCAACTGCGGCGTTCCATATCCGATGGAACTCCGTGAGCCTCGGGGCACACTGCAATCGAGCCCGCCTCAACCGGATGCTACCCATAAACAGAAAGACCCCTTTGCCCTGTCAGATTCGACATTTTCTGGGAACCACGATTGACAGATTATAACCGGGTGACGATCCTTGATCGACTGACGACTTTGATTCTCGGCGAACTCTCGTGTTTGAATGATGTCGATCGGTAAGTAAGTGCTCCCTTCGTGATGATGATGATGATGATCGCTGATTTTGGAATGCAATTGGATCATTCCGCTTGCCTGAATCATTTCCATCAACAAGTAGATCTTTGACCACTCTGTAACGCTGTCGAATCATGTGATTGACGCTAATGTGTAGATCTAATTTGTTCGAATCATTACTATCGGAAATGGAATGAATTTCACCTAAAACAGCTGCAAACACAGGGCCAAATATCATTTTAAAATAAACAGAAAAAGAAATGAGTACCATGTCAAAATAGGAGCACAACTTTATGGAATCAGTACCATCAAAGAAATCGATACCATCTCAAAAATAAGAACATTATTTTTAGATCACCAGTATTACATTATTTTTTCTTTAAATTTCCTCTCTTCTAGACAAAAGAAAACGAATGCTTGCATTAAACCACAGCTAATTAATCAGAGACACTGAGAGACAGATTTCAATACTAGAGCATCAGAAATATTCTATACAAAAATAACGAATCAAAATGATTCCGTCAAACAGAGAACCGGATTGATTCTACCAAAATGGAAGAGCAACAATTATTCCTTGAAAATGGAAAACCAGGATCTGTGAGTTGACAATTGGCAGCAGTTACCATCTGTCATCTCTAATTAGCCTAATTAACAACTTGTACACCCACTGACCATGCTAAATACCCGGACCTAACGCTCAACGGCTTGTCAGCCGGTAAAATCTGAGCAGCACTATATATATATTATATATATAATAAGAGTGATTCACTGGAATAATAAGTACCACGCGCCCTCCCTAATAGCCCAGCGTGGCCATGGTAACAGGATCATATTGCTCCGCAGGGCTCCAGAGGGGCGTGGTGGCCCTGGTGGGGACCTTCATCACTCATGTACCATAGGGTAAAGGTCAAGCTGCAGAATGCATTGAGGAAAGGAAATGATGAGTGTAAAAGTGCTTGCATCATTTCAGGGTCATTTTAGTCACAAAGACCAAACAAAGATGGTGGTAGCAGCAGTTTATGGCGATGATGCTGACAATGCTATCCCTACCTGTGGAAAATCACCACACATCACTACCACCACCTTACCAATAAAATCATGTCAACAACACATATGTAGACATCAACAGCAAAGGCATCCATCATAATCACCACTATCATCTGCACAATCACAATTACCACGATACCACTTTACCCATCCAACCATACCACAACAAATCCCATATACCATAACTTACCTTACCAGTAACCATACCACATCAACTGCCAACAACAACACCATATAGGATACATGTCAAAAGAGTCCAGCCCGACTGGACTACTGTTGCTCCCTCTATGCTGGCCTTCCTGCTGGGCGGTTGGGGTGCTTGAATAATGAACATGTCAGTTTTGTCATTCTGTCCTATTTAATTCTGGCCTTTATAGAACTGTCTTTGTTTGACAGAGATTGAGCTGCGATATTTACTTCTGAGAACACAGTCTTGAAGGGGTGCCATACAAAATTGAGCCCCAGAAATGCACCACTACCACCACTGCCACTACCACCAACAATAACAACAGCATCCTCTCTGCCTCTATCGATACATATACCATACCATACAGTGCTACCATATATCTACCTTCTCATGAAACACCTTAAGACCACCACCATCAGTTCAATCATACCACAGCCACGATCACTGCTACCACTCTGCTTACCGTAGTCAGCTGAACATGCCGCCAGAACGACTTCGTCAACGCTGCATGGACTGCACTCTGTGACATGAAACAAACAAGTACCTGGGGTTAGTAACTAAAACAGCAGACGGCAGTTTAAACACACCATTGATTAATTGGGACGATATGTTAATTGCTAATTTATAAACAGCGATTAGTATAGGGACGAAATTCAAATTAATCCGATTAGATTAGAGATGAAACCATTGGCAAATGGGTCTAATTGTGTTATAGGCCTAATTAAATTCTGACCTCAATTTCGCTTGGGCAGATATAAATAATTATAATATTCAAATGTATGTGGATTTATACGTATATGCTATGCTATAATTTCATGTACAGAGGCTGTCTACATAAATCATGCAACATATATATATATAAAAATTATATATAATATATATGTATTATATATATATATATGTATTATATATATATATATATATATATGTATTGCATTGCAATTCATGACAATCCTTAAAGTGAGTACACCTTCCACATAATCCCACTGACTCCTACAGCACAAAACATTATAATCTTCAGTGTATTTCTGTGAAACAGACAACCTGTAAGACGTGATTAAGTGAGGCCGTGGCTTCACTATTGGGCTTACAAGTACCAACATGAAGCGATTCACACATAAATCCATAGGTAGCGAGTGAGCTGCTGGTTGATGTTTGTGTTCCATTGCCCTTCAAGACACATCAGTTGATCTATGGATACAATGGTTCACACGAAGGTCAACAGAATCAGGGTCCAGTCCAAAGTATAAGTAGAGAAACTATGCGGTTCCCGTCAGTTCTAGACTTGGATGTAACCGCAGCAGAATCTGAGCGTCAGGGTCATCACTGGGGCACTGTGTGAAACTGTGTTGCTTGGTTCAATCGAGGCTACAGGAGAGTCCATGAATCCATGATCAGAGCACAATTCACAAACCAATCATAAATGCTATAGGGTGGTTCCCACTTCACCCCGTGGTGCTCATTCTGGAGAACCATCAGCTGGTCATCATAGCGGGCAACGTTTGACCCACAGTCTTCATTCGAGCACACACCCCAGCAGCACAAAAGCTGGGCTCTTTCCCGCCTGCTATCAAAGGCAGACGATTGTTGTCAAATATAACAAACCAAGAAAAATTATATTTATCTTTCAATTGTTTTATCGACTCTGGAACTTAAACACCAATTCATTTATCATCAGAATGCTTTGTTTTTCAGGCACCCTCTGTTGACCCTTCGTTAAATATATCAACTGCTTTGTACATAGAATCTGTTATCTTCTGTGTATCTTAAAAATTACTACAAATTCTACAAACTAGGCAACATTTGTGATCCCGTATGTGTCATTCGTGTAGGGTAATGTAGTGTGAAGTGATTATTATTACTAGCATACGTATCAAGTCATGCTAACTCCAATGCTATACTGACTGACGGAATGTAGACCCTTGATTTTCAGTTATGCTATCTATTCTACATGTATGTCTGCAGCTTGATGTTTGATGTTGTTTGATGTTATTACTGCAACAATGGACAAGCATGCAGCCAACTATACAACACACATTTGGAAAACAACAGTAGCAAAAGAGGAACTGTAATAAACAGCAATTTAATAAATTGCAATGAAATTTAAATTTAAATATAGAAATTTGATTATACAAATGTAAGCTCATGTTGAAGGGTATACTCGTCTGCAGTAAAAATGGTAAAGCAAGTTTCAGTCTACAGCATCAAACAGTTTGAAAAGCTCAGGGCATAATGGGTCAATGACAGAATAATGTAATAGGAGACCAACACCACATGCTAGCCCTCTGACGGATACAGACAAACAGACTGATACAGAGGAAGAGAGACAGAGACAGACACAAGGAGATAACTACACATAAAATAATACACAAACTTCAGTCCATGTCACCAGGCCATATGTATCCTTAAACAACATGTCTGCATCATTTTAGATGACTAGTTTGTCAAATTCAGAACTTACTCAGTAATATCACATGTGTTGCTATTATAGTTTGCCCATACTGAACTTATTTATCAGTTCGCAACAGCTTCTTTACATTTGTCGTGTGTCTGATTCAATTTCTCTTGAATTAGTGCTACAGTATATAAATGCTCATTGTTCAATCATAATTACAATTACATTTCCAAAAACCAAAATGTAGTTATAAAAAGCCTGTATTTAACTAGCGCCTGTACATGACAGAGACTGGTCCCCTACCTTCCTTTGATGGATCTTCGATCATTCTGACGTCGTACTCGAGCACCATCTTCCCGAGCACAGGCGACGAACTCGTAGAGTCAGTCTCGATGAAGAGAACGATTGCTTGATCTCCAGTCGAATCCAGGCAGACTTCATGATCGATTAGGGATCGTGAGCTGTCAAGGATTGCAATGGGAATGAGAGTCTGGTTGGCTTCGAGGAAGAGTTGCTGTGTGCTGAACTTAGACTCTGCAATGAAGCAGAGCTGGAAAGGTCGCGACTTCAGTGGAGGGAAGAAGGCGATAGCCAGTCCACCATATGGAGTGCGCCATGTTATCTTACCCTCAGAACAACGGATTGAGATCTTCTGGACACTTCTTTCTTCAACCGTATCATCCCTAATTCAGAATTAAGTAAGACAAGGTAGGTTATTGGTAAAGGTTACAAACAAGGTCTTTACAATAACAAAGTAAAGCTAAAATAATATAGGTTAAGTCTAGGGACAATCAGAGGAAGTAAAGTAGTGCCTGGTGAAGTTCAGCAAAAAGCATGCAAGCAAATTGCACAGGTCTTTGAATAAACATTGCATTTTTATCTTTCACTTCATTATACCTCACCAAGTGCAGCAGTTTTCAGTTAATGAACAACAAAGTAATGCGAGAAAAAATAAAAATAAAATAATGGTATGGCAAGGTCAAAATAGATAGGACCCTGTTCAGAAATGCATCAAGCAGAACAGTCTCTAGTCCAGCCTTCTTTCAGTCATGGTCACCCACGGCTGACATCTAACTCCCCACTCTGACTGGGGATGAAAATGGGCAATATCGGTTGGGAAGGTCGGCCAGTCCAAAGGACTCCTTCAGCAACCGGACCACCCAGGGGTGTCATACTTAGCGGGCGATTATCTGTGGCCTTTGTGCCTCCCTTCGCCCCCAGATAAGGTCTGCTTGACTCTCGTCCACAGTCCACACCAACAAAATGGCACATGGCTGGACGATGAGGGATTCGAAAGAGCTGCCAATCGCCCTTTATTCTGCAAGTAAAGGAGGGAATCTGGACAGCTGAGCAGACCTGGGACCTCTGTAAAATAACCTGCTATCTTGGAGCCTATCAACAGCCTATCAAAAGGAGTAGGAGATAGAGTAGTTTAACTAGCTATGCCCATGTCACAATGCCCATGTCACAATGGTTCAACAAGACCAAGCAATGCCAGAAGACTATGCAAAATTAACAATCACCCAAATATACAAAAGATATAATTGTATATAATCCTCAAGACTGCAAATATTACAAAGGCCTAATCTACACAGACTTCTAGAAAAATGTGGAATGTGGAGAGCGATACAAAATCCATGATCATACAACAAGCATAAATCCTTGATCGAACATAAGATATCACATTCCAGTTTCTCACCAGATGTTCCACTCGCAGGCTGTTCCGTCCACCGGCAAGCTAAGCAGTGGAAACGAAACGATAGCTGGAAAGTAAAGAACGAGAACAAGAACGACAGCAGTGGTCATGCTGAGAATTCCACTAGAGTGGCTGGCCACTCGCAATGTTCGACAATCAAGTGGCCACCGATTACAGATACACAAGACATCGGAAAGTACACACCACCAAACACCTGAAAAGAATGCAAAACACAACAGTGTTATACTTGACTTGCACTGTCTTTCATTTGTTAAGTAATTAAACTATGAAAGAAAAAGACACATATTCAGTTTTTGTTATACGATCACAAATGCTCACGTCAACACATCTGAAAAACATGCAAAACAACAGTGTACCTTACTTGCTTTCATTTAGTTATTTAAATTAATTATCAAATAGCAAAAC
This sequence comes from Dendrobaena attemsi, assembly GCA_034693945.1. Taxonomy (NCBI): domain Eukaryota; kingdom Metazoa; phylum Annelida; class Clitellata; order Crassiclitellata; family Lumbricidae; genus Dendrobaena; species Dendrobaena attemsi. The sequence continues at coordinate 9,750 of JAQFXW010000833.1, forward strand.
TCTTGTATTCAGTATTTGATTTTAAAATTAGCTTTCTCGATGATGATGATTATGATGATGATGACATTTGGTCATGCAATAAATATCGTGTTACGCTCTTACAAAATACGAGACAGTTTTCTGTTTTGGTTTGTAGGCCAAATCTATGGAATTCCTTGCCAGCTGACCTATAGCAACCCCGCAGACTGTACACCATTTTACAAGACAGTCAAAGCGGTAGGCCTATTTGATGGAAGCATTGTGTGTAACATAATCTATTTTAATGGTAACAAAAAAATGTGTGTAACATTATGATGAATTGCATAGCATACCTTTAGTAGTGTATGATTTATAGATCTGTATGCACTGCTATACAAGCGCCCCTGCCCATTGCTAGCACCCTGGCATGCATTCCATATATGATTCATGTTTGAAATAATTATCAGCATTACTGTACATTGAAATTGTAATGTAACAGTGCGACCCTGCAGTGGAACACTGATGTTCCCTTTGGGTTTACCCTTCGACATCGAATAATTACTTTGCAATGTACATGAACTATTGAACTTGTATATTTTGGAGGTTATCAATTAAGCAATTAATCGATTTAAAAATTATTCTAGATCTTAACCAGTTGCGCTCATACAGAAAATTAAGCCATTCAGATCCTTACAGTTCAGTCCAGACATGAACCTAATTACCCAAACAGGAAGAAACAGATGAAAAGCTGTTTTGAGCTAACCTGCAGCAGTGCATGCCTGCATATATGGAGTGTTGGCAATTAATTTTGTTTAGAGCAGTATAATTTGGTGGGAGACCAGTCAATGGCAGTCATCTGCCTTTACGTCTTATCTTACTAACTACATGATCAGGGCATTTGATTTATACAGAAAATCTTGCCCAGCCGTTTTATAGTGCAACATATAATCAGGGGCTTCAATAAAGTACACACATTTGGAAAACAACAGTAGCAAAAGAGGAACTGTAATAATCAGCAATTTATCCTCACCACTATGACAATCACATGGCGCTTTGGCGTGTAAACTCCGACACACCTCTGGGCTGTAGTCGGGATCGTCTCTGAGTGGTAGGAGACTTGAAGGAACGGTATAGAAATGTGTGAATAAATAAAAAATAAAATAATAAATATGTTTCTTAAAATCTCAAAATTTACAAGTTAGAACCTAACCATCCAAGAGCATAATGGGAGAATTCTTTTGCATTCAACTTGTACACGCTGTAGTCCCTAAGCACGACCGCCTAGTCTGCTTTAAAAAAACCTACACAATATCAGATATCAACCACAAAGAGATCATAGTGGATTCAATCCCAAAAACATCTTAATGAGAAATACGTAATCAACACTCCCCAAAACTCCCGTTGCTGTTGAACAAACTAAACTGCAGAATGTTCTCAGCATCTCAGTGAAAAAGTCATCCAGAACAGAAGAAGGATCTTAAATGTTTACACTTGACTTGGACGGAACCATGTCAAGATGTGTTGACATGAATTCAATTAGCACTGGCTTCAGATACAGGTCTCTGAGCTGAGTAATAAGTCTAGGCAAGGGTTCCTGCTGCTCTCCTACTCAGGTGACATGATACACCTGGAAAGACATTCTGTCCTCTTCCCTATAGCTACTTATGAGCAGAGCAAGGGTTGGGTTGTAACCACAGATGAACTATCTCCTAAAGGAACTTTATGTTGCCCTGCACCCTGTTTGTGGAGTCGTGTTTTCATCATGTCATGTCAAATCAGTTCTTGTCATGTAATGTCAAGTCGTGTTATTGCAGTAACGAGGCACTTTAGCAGATTAAATTACACACAAAACTCCTAAAGTCACTGTCTAGAAAAAAAATCAGACACTATCGTAGCGAGGACACTTCCCACATTAAGCATCTGGTCAAACAGCAGCCACTATCTATGACTTATATAGGCTATATCCAGCTGTCACATGTACCTACATCCTGCAGAAGCAATCAGTAAAAACCAATGTCGCCCGGTGACAATCTCTGAGTGTCTGAAGTTTCCACCACAGACTGTAACTACTGCTGCTTGACGTTACAGATATTGCAACACTTAAGATTAAGGGTGATACTACTGTCTGTGTATGAAGCTCTGTATATTCATACAGCGTCTGTCATTCAGAATCTACAGATTCATCTAATCAGACTCTACAAAGTCTAAAGCCCCTGAATTGAACAGTGGTAGCTGCAGGAGGGCCCTAATTATAATATTCAGATTCCCAGGGCAATAAGAGTTCAGAGTTCAGGAAAACATTTAGGGCACAGAACAGTAGAAGAAAAGGCTGAAGGTCGTCGAATGTTTTTCAGAACTCAGTACTAGGCCGTTTCAATGTGCGGAGATAAAATAACCTCTGATAGAAATGAAATTGGCAGATGCAATGAAGGCAGACAATCAACAGTGGAAGAATGATGAAAATGACATGTATGAAAAGGATATTGATGAGAGAAAGAATGAGAAGGCAGAGGGGGATTAGGCCTATAATGACAGTTATGACACACAACTATTCCGCCTGAATTCAAATCCTTATCTATATCCATTCTTTCTTTTATACTTCTTCAGCCATTTAACATCATTTAACACTCATTCGGAGAGTCAGTAAGTCAAACATTCTCTGCTCTGTCGTTCATTCATTTAATCATAGGTTTCTGCAATCATTTCTTTCTCTGTTTATCAACTGTAAACACAGACCAGTACAAGCAAGAATCACCGTACTGGATAAGCGCCCGCACACATCGCAGGTGCTGCCTGTGTACTGCCATATGCAATACGGTGAGTAGATTAAAGTTTATAAGATCACCATAAGCTGCATTTCTCTCCAATAAAGGAAACACACATGCACAAACACACACACACACAGCAACTAGAGATGCACAGAGACAGTGTAACAGGCACGAAGACAGACGCTGAGATACACTTTGACACATGCAGAAGAGCATTGAACACCCTGAGATACACACATACACATATAGGAGACAGAGGCAGTCACTGAATATGCACAGACAGGGACAGTCACATGCTAATGCAAAAGGTGACAGTCAACAAGAAGATGGAAATAGATTCAGACTCTGCATTTCACCTGGATAACCTCTGACCTATTCTACACATCAATCCCTCTTAGAACTCCAGTTATCACGGCCTCAGAACCACATTTCAAGGTCAAAAGTCAGTCTATAATGAACACTGGCCAATGCATCCCTCCTAAACAGTTTAAACAATTGAATTAGGGTCTTACAAGGCATGCATATGAAGCAATAAACTCTGTAATGAAATGTATTAGTTATGCAATCAGCCGAAAAGTAAACACAGAACTAAGCAAACAAGGAAACTATTAGGAAAGTAAAGTTTAAAAATACAAACAAAGAAAGCAAAGTAAAGACATTTGAGACAGGACATGGCAGGAAGGGCCAAATAAGATAATGTAAGATAAACATTTATTTATTCACACATTTATATACCGCTTCTTCAAGGACGCCTACACTACTACTCAGAGTGAGTCCCGACTACAACTTGGAGGTGTGTCAAAAGCCATGAGCCACGAGTGAAGACGTGTGGCTTGGGTCAGAATCGAACTGCGACCCATCGGAGACAAAGCGGCGACTATCCCACTGCGCCACCACAATATATCACAGGAGCTCAGGCAATGCAGTGTTAATAAAGTGACTTGCATTTTTACATTCACCTATAATTTTATATCGACATTAATTTAGTCCTCTGCAAAGAAATAGTCTTGGAGTTTAAGATAGGCTATACGCCTAGCAATGGTGACCACGTAGGCCTACATTTACCTAACTTCCATTCTAGAATCCCATTATTTTAGTAGGCCTCTAATGAGGATCATAACATCCGACCATTGTTCAAGTTTTCTACACAAGGGTGCCTTACGTTTCGACCTTATTATAAGGACTAGGCTATAGCCTACATCTTATAATTATTCGCCGAGTACTAATAGGCCTAGTTGAAAACTTGGACGAGAGCGAAGGCTGGCTGACTTACCCTGTCTATGGTAGGCCGTTTAAAAGAAATCAACAGTACTGTCAACAGTGTTCAAACCTTTTTGGTTCAAACATTTCGTCAACTTCGCCTAAAATGGTAAATTCAAAGTGGATTCGACAGTTTTAAATCGCCGAATAAAGTCTTCCGATCCACCAAGAAACAGTACAAACTGTAAGAAAGTAGAACAAAACGACTAAACGCTTCGCCTAAAAGTCACAGCACAAACGATTTGAATGCCAACGATTGACACGCACAACAAGCACAGTAGCACACATCCGTACGAGACGCACGCAAATCGCGTGTGTGCCTGCGTGCTTATGTACGACGTACTGATTATATATATATATATATAAATATATATATATATATAAACTACACGGATACACAACATAGTAAGCCCTACATAGGGGCCTACACGTATAATCTATAGTTTTCTTTCCATAGGCCTATATATAATTTCTATATATATAATTTTAAATGTAGGCTATATCTTGGTTTTGTAAGTCTGCTATAATTATAATTATACTACATAGTTTTGCTGCCAGTATATGATTGCGTGATAAACATTACCGTTAAGTGCTACATGTGTGCCTAATATATATATATATGTTTTTTATATATACATATATATATATGGTGATCTTTACTGGCTTTTCATTGGCCAGCTCTTCGTTGACGTTCGAGATTAATCTGAGGCTCAGTCTCCGCTGACGACTCGTGCAGAGGGCGCCCGACGACAGACTGGCGTGGGGTATAATATCCCATGCATTAGACTGGGGTTCACCGTTATGGACGCGTGTCTGGGACGTCAGCAGACAATTAGCTTCTCGTGGAAGAAATCACTAGTAGGCTAAAATATATTGAGCTAGGTGTGTCTGCAGTGTCTTGTGGGTTTAAACCTTATAATTTATATAGGCCTATTCACGCGTGCCGATTGGAAAGTTTGCCCTTATGCCAGCAGCTAACAAAACAAAGCTGTTAAAAAGTTATACATTAGCAGAATGATGTAGGCCTAGGTTCTCTAGTCAAACCGCTGGCGAGCATCGCGTAGGGCCTACACAGGCTTCATTTTGAGCAAGTTAGGCCTATAGTCTATTTTGCAATCCGGCCTTCAAGAATTTCCCGACCGCATACCACCACTCTCTAGACATTCACCTCTTCGTGAAGGACAAGCCAAGAGACTCTGATAGCAAATATCATTGGGCGATGATTGGCGTCGCCCTTCTCTATTAGGCATATCCAGGGTTCAGTCTGGCACTAGGTTTAAAGCCAGCGATTCAGCTTTCAAACCTCTGGCAAATTATACGGTAGCTTCAAAGCCCTTTGTCAAATCCCAATTTAAACCGTACGTAGGCCTATAGTAGTCCTATAGGCCTTGTATAGGCGCCTTAAATAAACTAGCCCTATATAAATACCTATAAACATATCAAAGAGCGTGCGTATTCATAAACTTTGAGATATCGTATAGGCCCGTCGCCCTGCTAGGCCTATAAAGCCCTATATCAACAGTATATGGCATATGCCTACATGTGTACACACATATAAACATATGATACGGCCTTGCACGCACTTGGCCTGTAATGCCGCCTATTGATTGCCCTGAACTTATTTAGTCGGACAAAACAGGTCGGTGCATTGGGACGACTGACTTTTAAACGACGACTACAATAATAGGCCCGAATGCTTTCAACCGAGCGACGTGACAACTCTGTTATTGTCATCGGATGACGCTCGACCGTTACAGCCTCGTGACCAAGGCGTGCTTGCAACTTTCACCTATACACTAGGCCTACACGTCTATTGGTCCTAGACGGAAAAAAACATGTATACGCTCTCTACGAAGCCGAACTTGCAATTGTATGCATCGAAAAATTGAATAGACTTTTTAATATGATACTAAAAGCTATAATATGTATGTGATATAGGCCTATGTGTATAAACACTATTGGGCTATATTAGGCCTATATACAATATAGTACACACTCTCAGAAGAAAAGAGATACAGGTCCACCGACTTACATGACGCGCAATTGCTCTAGAAGTTCCTATTACTAAAGACAATCATTATAGCACATAAAGGCCAACTGAACTTGACTATAAAGAAAATAATCACCATAATTTGCCTCTTGATGACTTTGACTTTGGTAATTTCGATTCGGTGGATGATGAATGATACGCCTAAAGTAGACTTAATAGCCTTGTGAGCTATAAACCCTAGATTTGCAGAGCTGGAGATTCGCCACCTCAGCAAACTGACAGCAATTTAACCCAAGTTTATACGCACAGTGGGCCTACTGTAGGCAGGGGCTTCTATCCCTATACCCAGCGGGCGCAAGTGCGCCCAATGAAAAACAGGGGGGAACATTTCATAATGTATAATTTTCAGAAATATGGGGGAAACGACCGGTCAGATGGGATGGAAGAATTTTTTTTGGGGGGGGGAATGGAAAGTCATGAGTTTTTTAGCCCGGCTGCTTGGGGGATAGAAGCCCCTGACTGTAGGCTATCTCTGCGTCAAGAAACGGAGTATCTCTTCACATAAAAAAAGTATAGGCCTTTCATAATAGAAGTCGTCTTCACAGTCTTCGTCGTCGTGGCTGTATAAAAGAAGTCCGTGGCATCTCTTCAGACGCGCATGAATAAATGTCGAACTTCTGAATAGTCTATGGAGCGATGACGTCTCAACGAAAGGAGTTCGCTCAGGTCGTCGTCGTCGTCTATTTGCCGAGGAGTTATCTGTTTGTCACGCTCTGAACCGAGTTTGAGTGAATTGTCTGTGAAGAGGGCCTATGACAATAAGGCGAAGGACGACACCGTCTACGTGTCTCGGTCGAGAGTAGGCAAAGAATGAACCGTTTGTTCGTAATTAAGGCTCAACGGGATTTCAAACGATCAAAACGGACTGCAGGCATGCGCATGCACGCAGACACTGCCAGACAGACGTATGGCATACATACCCTACAGCAGTGGTTCCCAAACTTTATGACTCGAGGGCCACTTTTCCAAATTGGAGGACTCGAGGGGCCACAATGTTGA
>JAQFXW010000834.1:0-16781 GCA_034693945.1 Dendrobaena attemsi
GATGCATAGGCACAATGTTGGGAAGTAGCAGTTCGAGAACGAGGCACCAGAAGATCTAAACGGCCTAGAGAACGGAGCAATTAATCTCTTTACATGTTATTACATACACAATAGTATGTATTAGAATACACGTTATATTCATGAATATGTAAGTACATTCACATACTAAGCTATATTTACCTAATATTAGCTTAAATCGCATAAATGCATACAGGATACATGTTTATTCATTATATTTAATTATACCAATTCATAATATCTATTAATGTAGAATAAAACATTCATATGTTTACGCGTATAATTGCAAATAGTCAAAGGCCCACTTCTTGCAATTCTCCATTTCTGACTCTATCCATCACTACAGCATGTAGGTGTCTGTGGGTAGGAGGCGAAGCATCAAGGTGCAAATATGCAAAGGTAAATGTACGCTGTGTCTAATAATTACTGGACCGTGTCCACCTGTCTTGAATTTAAGTGAAATCGGACCTCAGGAACAATTGATATGTACATGTACTGTGGAATTTACGTACACAGTCAGACTCATCCGTTATGGATGGCTGCTACAGGTGGGTTTGTTGCTGACTGTATCAGTCACATTGCAGTCAAAGGCACGCGGCGCGGGCAAGCGTACAGCTCATGTACAGCTGTGTATCGAAGCGTAGCGACCAGCCGATCCTCTACATTTATAAAGCATGACTTTGGAACGTATTGCATTGTACACCAGACAGTCGACCGAAGAGGAAGGAACTCGATATCGAACGAAGAGAAGTCTCAACATCTAACATTCAACTACGATCGCAGAAGGTGTGTACAATCACATAGTCACAGCAAACAAAGCGACTGTATAATATGATTATTGGTCTATTCTAAGGAAATACGATGATGCTCATGTTTTGCGAATCAAGTTACCCATTGAGTTTGTAAAATCCTTTCATTTGTTGGGTCGGTTTATCGAAGTCGTATCGTTTGAAACCTGTAACGGGAACCTGTGCCTATAGCGGTTAAGTCCACGTGGCTAATGTATCGAAGTTCCTTCATCTCTAAAGATGCAGGAAGACACAGGCTTTTGTAACGGTAGACGGCGTACTAGTGTGGATTGTGGAGATGAAGAAATAATCTTACGTTTGATAGACGTGACCTTGGGAAAAGAAACGTTGCTTGTCTAATTTCAAGCAACATTTTTAAATTACTCACTGATAAATTTGGGTTAATTTGATTATTAGTTCAACATGGGGAGCAAGTTTCTTGCATAAAAGATACAAAGAATTTGTATATTCCTATCGTTCCCTTGCAATGGTTGTCAGTGTTTCGGGTCATTTGACAACGGCAACCTGTTTCACTGTCTGCAATTCGTAGAAAGTTTAGTCTGAAGTTGACAAAACATTTGAGATAATTATTATATGACATGTAAAAGCTTTTGTAGCTAATGGCATATGCGGTTTTCTCTTGCGTAGCAGTTTATATGTAGCATATATAGGCTAGGCTTAAGTTCTAATTAGAGTTAAGGCTGTTACATCGAAGGGTAACTTTGATGTCGTGTTTTAGATTCTGTCGGGAGTTTCAGAAGCATTATAAAGGATTTAAGTTGAGTCGTTATTTGTATTTATAGAGACCATCTGTAGTCTATCTATGTGTGTAACGTTGGTTTATTTTGGAATTTTCTCTCTTTTCAGTTTACGGATCAGAATGAAGTCAATCATCATGTCGATCGCTTTCCTCATGATTCTTGTGATCGCCCTCGGCTCTGCTCAAAACATGACTCAAAGTAAGTTACCGTCAACTCCCTCCATCAATTGACCAAACAGTGATGACATGATGAGAACTTGTTAAGCTTGAGCCATGGACTCGCAATTCTTTTAATAGTCTAATGAATGTGACACATGCACATTTTGCAAGGCACAAAGGACTTTTAAGTTTGCCGTCCATTGATACAATTGTAAGAATAAGCTAATAAATTCTAGTTTTTCGTAGTGGAAAGTCTTATGAGTGTGAACATAATAATTACTGTAGTCACTCTTATTACAAGTAGGAATATTTATCTAGGGCTCCTGTCTTTTACTAGAAATGTAGGCCTAATTACCTATTTAATTTTCCACGTGATTCAGCATATAAAGTTATGCTATAGGGTCTGTTCAATTGTTAGAATATTTCCATTGACCATGCAAAGTCTTATAATTCTAGATCCGCCACTTAATTGCTAAATACCGGTTTTAATTGCTCATTATTGGCATAATTATTAAAATGCGTAGAAGTGGCCTACATCCTATAGACGTCCAAACAGTCTATTATGTTGTTCTGAAAGGCCAAGAATTTGGGCTGTTTTTCTTTTGATCAGAGAAATTGTGAAAAATATTTGAGACAAGATGCTCCAGATGGCTGACGTGTAAATTTAGGCCCATAAACTAACTGGCCTACTTTTATGAGACTGCAAAATATTGTTGAAGTCGAAATGATCTATTGACTTTACTAGACCAGTTTAATATGCATATGTAGCCTAATGCTGCATTCAGTTATCAGTTGGTCAGTCAAAAACAACATTACAAAGGCTATGGTGAAAGTATCTAATCTATATTTATAACAATATGGCTGACAACGTATAACTAGGCCTCTGCATCTCTTCTCCTTCACCTGCAATTGTTATATATTGTTGTAATTTAAGTTGCGGCTGCGTCAGCTTGAAATTATCAATAAAACGAATATGAATGAATGAATGAGCGAAACGTACAAGATTATCGATTTCCTTTAGAAAGCCTCTTGGGCTGCATGCATGAATGGGATCAGTGTTTTCGTACACAAATACTTCTAAGGAGACCACTCTCACCAACCGTCTGCCTTTAACTAGAAGTGTGTCGAGTGGTAGACATGCAGTAGCAGCTTCAGTTCAACGGCAGCTCATAAATGTATTGTCTTCAGTTTTGCGCTTGCTCGGAGACTGGCACCCTGTCTCTGACACTAGGGTTCTTCTGACACTAGGTCTGTGACATTAGGATGCTGTCGTTTATTTGTCGAAGTTTGTTTATAAACCGTATAATGTGACGATTGCAATGTAAGCTATAATAGCGAAAGAGATGGACCTGCCCAAAGATCATGTTTAGGTTACGTAAATGCAGGAATGTTTCAAACATTGGCCGTGCTACCGATCGACCTTTGTATAAACAAAACAGAGCGTGTTCTTGTGGTTCTCTTTTTAAAGGGCTTTTGAAGCAGTTGACTAGAGACGAACTGACTTCAATCAATGTCCTGAATTGTTTAGGTCAATAAAATAAATGTGTCCTATCTGTTGGTCTTGTCTGTTTTTTTGTATCTGTGTCTTTCTTGTCTCGCTGTATTTGTCTCTTTGCATCGATTGTCTGTCGACTTGTTCTTTGGCTACTCATTTTTTTATGTCTTTTGTCTCTTCCTCTGTCTCTGTCTGTCGTCTGCCATTCGCTTTGTCTCGTGTGTGCTTCCAGACGCCATAACTTTTTACCCATACGTAATTATGCATTCCAAAATGCCTTTTGCTTCTGCAGCCAACATGATCTTGACAAACCGCGTTCAGATAGGCTGTAGCTAGAAAAGTCGCTAATATTGAGCTCCAGCAAACGAGCATGACCCAACCCAGATTTCCTTACAGATTAATCTGGGAAATCTTGTGGAACATGACAGGTGCTGAGGAATTCTTGGGAATAAGAGGCAGCGTCCGAGAAGCCGCTAAGATAGGATTGACAGCACAAGAACAGACCATGCTCGAAGCAATCTTGTAGATATCCCTCTATTGTATCGTTTAAAGGTGTCTCCATTTTAAGCTTGTACTTTTCTCTGTTGTGCCCTGTGTATTTATTCACCTTTATTTGGGTCCGCTGCAATAAGTAGAAATAATTATCTCTGCCGCCAACGATGCACTATACCTCAAATTTCATGTTCGGGAAAGTTCGCCATCATAAGTGAACTTTACAAACTTTCGACCATTGCTGCCCATCAGAAGAATTCTTTACATCGCGTAAAGAATAGACTATTAAAAGAAATATACAGAACTTGATACAACTAGACTCTTATGTACAATTTTGCCTTCATTCACATTTCACAAGCTCGGTTACGGTAGAAATCTATGTCTAAACATCTGTTTTATTTTTCAGACGAAACTACAGCTGTTGGAACAACTGGCGGTTCGATGAGGTCACCTCCTGCAGCGAACGGAACAATGGAAGGAATAACCGGAAGAATGACAACGGAATCAATGAATGGAACCCACGTTACCCAATCCATGAACGGATCATCAACCGCTGTCACGAAGACTGGTGGTCACGACTCTTCAAGAAGCGAAGCCATGGCAACAATGTCTGGATCCATTGTCCTGATGACGTCGGCGTTATCTGCGCTCTACTGGGCGCTTTAGATGACGTGGCAACATTTCTTACAGAGGACAAACTGTTGATCATTCAATACTTATTAAAGAAGTGAGGTCGCACGTAGTAGATAATGTGTCCGTTTTCGACGTTATCGTCTTGCTCGTGAACCTCTAGTCGCATCTAGTCTGATAGGCTCCACTGAATCCATTTGTCCACTGGATCTTTATTTCCAGATTTCGTATTTTATTGGATCGACGGAGGATAGTGACGTGGTGGTCTGGACGGCAGCATACGTCGATATAAGTCTTGAATGTTCAATGTTCATTGTAGTTCAGAACATCTGTAAATTATAAGAAACGTTAAAAGTAGGCCTACAATGCAAGTTAAGTGGCCTTGATAATTTCGTATATAAACAGAGCAACTGAAGTCGTGGGATTCTGAAGAGAAATTGTAGAACGGTTAGAACCTGAAGGGCTTGATCATTTTCCGCAGCAGAGCAGTTTAGCTCTATGAACTCTATTGAGACGTTTAGTAAACGGGTATTATTAGTTTGACGTCGTATCTCTGTGTCACGTGTTAGTTTGTTTTGTTTCCTCGACCGTTTGTTTGTCTGGCATTTTATCGAAAGGAGTCGATTGAATTTCTTGTCTGTTGCATTTGCACTTGTTCTCAATGTTGATCAGTCAGTTGAGAGACGATATTATAAGTTAATGATGGATCATATGTTTGACTCTTCTGACGATTAATCTAGCTTGGTTTTCCTTTTTCTGGAAATAAATTTTGTTCTCTAAATATCTTGTTTGAATCGTCAGACTCGTTGTGAGAACTTTGTTGTTGGAATGTATGGTTCTATTAGTTGGGAGACCCCTTTCTAAAATTGCACTGAAATCTTTTAGGTGAACTTAACATGCTTGGTCGTATACGCTGCCGTTTAATTTTGTAGCAGCAATTGAGAATTTTCATTCAGAGTTGTGGTAAAAGCTTTGAAGACCGTCTCCCTGAGTTTGAAATTGTTCTTAGCTTGTGCCGAGAGCAAGTAATCTTCTTAATGATTCAGTAGATTAGTAAATTTAGGATTGCCACCTGCCGAGACTGGGAAGTCGCGACACCATTTCGAAGCACTGTTGCCCTTTCAAATCGTGAAACACGATAAGCTTAGTAAACCTACAGCGCATAGCCTACATACATGTTTGGGTGGGACCTGCGGAGGCGCAAGTCAGGTAATTTTCTTTGGAAAAGAAATTCTTCATTCATTTTGCGTGCGTTAAAAATTGTAAAAAACTTATTTCTAAGTAGGTCCATAATAATAATTATCTGTATAAATTTTTTTTTATAATGGTTCATTTTCAACAAATTAGGTATTTTTTTGCAATTTTGGAACCAGATTGTCATGCTTTTAAGCAGTTTAATACGCGATTAACATGACTTTTTTTTAATTAAAAAAACTTCAGTTAAATTAGCATTGATTTCACTGCTGTCAAAAGCGGTTTTGTCAGAAAACGACAGTTTTAACGATACGCACACGCACATGCTTACTTAAACCTAATTAGAATTTGTACAAAAGAGCTAAAGACTCGGAACTTCAGAAGAACAATTTATAGGTGACACAGCTCGCCGTATACCTAAGTCTTATTTATAGTTTTTACTTCACCCGCTTTATAAACCTAATCCTACTTGTATAGTTCAATCACAAAATTGAAAGTCGGGACATTGGCTGTCATACTGCGTCAAGTCGGGACACAAAACGTGTGACTCAAATCGAGACGGCCTCGATAAATTAGTGACGGGTGGCAAACCTATCCTACTGCGAATTAGGCATTAAACGTAAATATAATAGCGAGAAATATCTCATAGACCTCTATGCATAATGCACAATTACCATGTAGACCTAGGCCTTATACACCCACACGACAAGCTTTTGTATGCCTACAGTATTAATATGCATAATGACAAGACGCAATTTTAAATTAAGATTAACACCTTCCTTCACTCTGGAACAATGCATCAGAAACGAACAAACACACCGGGTTGCTTTGACACAACCTACGACTAGACGTCATATAATTCTATGGAGAAAGTCATGAAATTATGATTCATAATATAAAAGGACATGCGTACAAAGAACACAGACAGTACAGAAAAAGGGGGCAGTTATAGCTTACGGCATGTAGACCTCTAATACGCCTCAGCGGCTCCTTCGTGCTGCTCAAAGCGCTACCCCACGGCTGGCACTTTTATTAATTTTGAGTCATTGTTTACCGTAGAACGCTGCACAACAACTTCACAGAAATATTAACAACATCTTATATTTCGTTCCGTGAATACGTAAGAAAAACCCAGGAGGGATCATGATCCGGCTACAAAGGCCTATAGGCCCTACCTAGACCTCGATACACCACAACAGAAATTCAGATGATATAGGCCTAGTTGATATAATTAGGGCCTAGAAGTTTCTCGATTATGACTTTGATTATATTCACGCAAAAAGACCACCGAGTTGCATCGACTGATCGTTGGGTTTGTATGGGTAATCAGTGGATTATATAATTACAGTGTACAATCTAAGTGTTTTGCTAGCGGGTGTTAGTAGAACTATTTGGTTGAGCGTCTTCGCACATAGTTATAGACACTGAAGACAGGAAGTTGCGTTTCAATAGCCACCACAATTTAATGAACCGCATGTGAGTTGTGCCCGAGGGGCGTGTGAACTCCGACCGGGCTCTGTGGATTATTAAAGTCTACTTTAATAGTCCTGGGTTATTAGCCTGGGTCACAAAATAGAAAAAATAATATATGGACTTAAAACACACGAGGTGCCTTAATAGATTGATGTCAATTTTTATAGACTTATTGTTGTAACCTAATTCGTTATTAAATTCGATCGTACTTCAGTGTCTTTCAAAATTCCGCAGTGCAAGCCATAGTTACCCGTAACCATGGTTACTCGTAGCCATGGTTACCGGCAGCCATGGTTACCCGCAACAATGATTACCCGTAATCATAATTATTCTCTCTCTTTCTTTATAATTAGGCCTGTCTGAGAGTCAATTTTTCTGCGTACATCTGTCTGTCAATATTTTCGCAGCTTTATTTCTCGTCTATTTCTCTGATCATCTGCCACGTCATGCATGTTGCCTCTTTCATTCTCTGCCTGGTTCTCTGAGACTCTGAGTGTATATGATGCAGTAACGTCCATCCAGTTGCTAGTCCAGTTAGTTACATTGGGAGCGCGCCGGCCATGTGTTTGCATGGTCCGTGTTCGACTCCCGATGCCTGCGGACAATCAGAGATTTAAGCTCTCGGGCTAGGACATGGGGCGTGTGTGGAACGGTGGGATAGTCGCCACCTTGCATCCTAAGGGTCGCGGCTTCGATTCAAACCTGTGCCACCGCCTAGGGACCTTGAGCAAGTCCATCACCTATATGTACAGTTATTCGTGACGCTTCGGCATGAAAACTCCGACACTCCTTCGGGCTATAATCGGGACCGCCTCTGAGTAGTAGGCGGTATAGAAATGCGTAAATAAAGACATCCTGTGGAGGAAAGCAGAAATTTTCATAGCCTTTTCAAAGGGAGGAATTTGTTAGCACAGTAACTTGAAAATATGTCAGTATATAATGTAGGCCTAAATAACTGTTCGATCAACTAAATTAAGGAGATATAGATCGATTTTCAGAAGAAAATCTGACGAATGACTAAAAACGTAATCAACACAATTTGAGAGTAGCATTTGATTTTCAGTCAGATAAAAGAATCTTATGACAATAGGGGAACTTTTATGAAAATAGGGGAATGCATCACAGGCTTAGTGGGGATGGATGCCTCTGTATGCATGTCTGTTTGTATTTGTATACGTATTTCTGCTTGTTCGTACTTCTGTCCACACTTTCATTAAGCCAACAATCGATATATCTACCTTGATAAACTCAGAAAACCACTGTATATACATGCCAAGAAACTTTCCTAAGTTATTACATCAAGAGTAATGATAATCAGAATTGAAATCGTGCGAAAGCGAACTACAACGTTTAGAGAGACGGAATAACTGGGCAATGGGCCTCGATTACTCTCTAACCGATCTAATTAACGCAGATTTATTCATCTGATAGCGAGATCTACACGTAGAGGTTTGTTGGCGTCTAACGTTTTACTCCGCTGAACTTTTCAACTAAATTTCCCTTCATGCAAAGTGTGTAGGCCTATTAATGCATATCTAATGCAAAGAAATCCTAACTTCTCAGATCATGCTTGTCAAGAAAATTTGATTGGCCTACTTAATGAATAGTCAGCTCGCTTACACTGTTGCGTTGCCCATATAATTATTTCAGTGGTATGCATCGGGCTATGCCTGGTATACGTGTGTAGTCTGTGGCTATATAACCTGTGTCGACCCTTGACTGCTAATTGGCAGGCTCTACGTACCATCCTCTCAGCTATAGACTATTGCCAGTTGCAGCTAATTATCGTGAAAAGCTCAACCAACGAAGACGATCGAAATAAGAGGATCAGAACTTCTGCACTGATTTAGCTGAAGCGTTTTTTTTTACTTCCCTGTAAGTATATGGGTTGCGTTGTGTTGGTATTTTAAAATCATTTCTAATTGGTTTTGGGAAATAATAAATTATAAATGTATTACTATAATTACTGCGTATTCCTCTGCTCTGACTAATGAGGTGGGACCTTGGGCCTGACTTTCAAATGGTAAAGATTAGCCTACGGTTAGGCATACGGTTGTATTCAACTGATGTTCCGTTACTCTGTCTCATTATCACGATCACTGAAGCCAGTCTATTGCGCAATTACGGTACATAAATTCTTAGCGGTTTTGCAAGCGGTAGCTTCAGAGGGAAGACGTATTGTTCGCAGCAGGGCCGCATTATCCATAAGGCTGAAGCCTAGGAGGGACCCACCAACAGCAATAACATTTGACTTCTATTTGTTATACCACAGAACTAAATGTTGTTGTTTGAATTTGGATAATAATATACATTTTTAATTCATTCTCATAGAAGAGAATTATTTCTGCTTTTGCTTTAAATTATACGAAAGGAGATCACGAAAATCGCGGGGGGTCGTCAATGTGGAGGGCCCATAGAAGCTTGAAGCCTAGGTCCCGCCATGGATTAATGCGGCTCTGATTGTTCGTTAATCTTCAGCATCTCTTTCACCTTGTTCTCCAGACGCACATAACAGTCCTAACCGGATGATTTGAAGACAACATTCATCATCGAAATGCTTTCCTTCCGTTAGGCCATGCTTCAATTTCAATCCTTAAGTTGCGTGTAATATTGTAGGCTAAGACAACGCAAGCGAGACAGTTCGTACTGCTTCTGTAAACTGCATCGTTTTAGTGGGATCAACATTTCATGTGTTCTGTACTATATGACACAATCTCATTTTCATAATTCTGGTGACTGAGGAAGTTACAAAGTTAAAACACCAATTAAACACAATAATATCTTTAATAATACCTTTCAATAAAATGCTGAAGCCTATCAGATATACCGTTTATAATTATAAGCTTATACGGCTATACGACAAGGAGACAATTAGGCTTAATGGACTTGAAAACTGATGGCGAACTATTGATAAAGCTTATTTGTAGCCTACACTAGGCCTATTCCGCCACATATCAGCCGATCATGATGACGATGCTGACGATGATGATGATGCCGATGTTCTAAATATGTTCTAAATATTAATATGTTCTAGACTAGAAGACACTGCGATCACCTTAGCAGTAAACAACTCGAGTTGTCTGAATTTTCTTCGAGCTATGTTTTGCAAAGGCACCTAATCATAGGGCCAAAATTACAGCATTGGCCGTACCGGGTAGCTAGCTACTCCATATGACAAGCACTTCTCAAACTGGCAGCGACCAGTGGTGGTCGCAATGACACAATGCAAACTTACGCCCATGAATGACCTGGTGACACTCGGGTGATCGAGCTATTTTATTTATTTATCTATTCCTATATTTATATACTGCCTCTTTATGTCCATTAATATCTAATATTGGATATTCAAAGGCGGTCCCGATTACAGTTCAGGGGTGTATCGGAGTCAACACGTCGAGGCGCCTCGAGAAATTGTGAATCAGAAACTTGCTCAAGGTCTTTACGCAGTGGCTCGGGTTTGAATTCGAACCCGAGAGACTCCGGCAGCAAGACTTCAGCTATCCCACTATACAAATGACGCCCCACAAGCCAGACAAAGTTAACTTTTTTTACCAGAGTGAAGCAATTCAATAGAAGCAGCTGGAAGCATCATGAAATGCACAGGAGATCGTGCCAATATGTGTGTAGGCGACATGCATGTATTTAAGGTACTTTTAATGTGTGCAACGGACTGTGTGGGCGTTACTTTTAGATAGCGCATAACCACAGAGAGCAATTGTGCAAGGACGGGGAGTGTGGCCTACTGTGTATTATTGCATTAAGAGGCTTTGATGTTATGGTTATTATGTTGCCCCAATATATTGCATGATGTCGGGACACGCCGGTTGCCCAATTGGTATAGGAGGAGTGCTCTCCTTGGGGCGCATTAATATGCAGCTTTTAATATAGTTCAGGTTGCCTAATAAAATAATAAACAGCTTTTATTATAGTTCAGGTTGCCTAATAAATTATGCTATAGAATTGAGACAAATATATTAATGCAGGTATGTGTCTATGTATACATTGAACTATTGAAGCTGTAATTAAAAAGTCCACTTCATTCAAGTTTCGGCGTCAAATTGCAAAGTCGATAAGCGCATTATTATGATTAAGCTGTCAAAGCTCGAGGGAAACTGTTCAAAAAGAAGATAAGCCTATAGGCTAATAGCTCTTAAAGGTACAAGAGCAATGTTTGCAATTCACATTTGGACAACTTTTTGGATGAGTTAGATTAATTAATTTTGGTATGTGATGACTAAAGAAAATTCATCAACTTTTTGCGGAGATAAATTAATGAATTTTGGGAAGTTATGGCTAAAAAATCATCAACTGTTTCGAGAAATTGAATTTTAGTAAGTGATGAGTAAAGAGAGTTCCTAAACTTTTTTGGGAAGTTAGACCAATGAATTTTGGGAAGTGATGACTAGAAAAAGGTCATCATCTTTTTTATGAGTTGAAGCAGCCCCTCCCCCATGAACGGAAACCAAACTACGCCCATGTTTGTGGAGCATAGTGGCCGAATAGATTGAATGTTCTGTCCGTAACACTGAGAGTTTGGGGCCCTGTAGACCCCGTTGCTCTGACTGTCGCCCTGCAGAGACCTCCTTACAGAAAGTTGCTCAGCAGCAGGACTAGAGATACGCAATCTTGTACCAGACTGCTGTACTCAAGTAATAGCCTTCTTATCATCTTATTCACAGTAGGCCTGCCGGTATCAGCACAAACTATAATTGTACATGTACCTATTATCTGCTAGCCTATCGCTGTTCTCAGGCTCTTTCTCATTTAGGGTGAAGTGCTAAGGGTGATGTGGCAATTAAGAGAGGCCCGCAATTTCGGAAACAACTTTTCATGCAAATTGACTAAATAATATAATTCTTTATAGCTATTTACATTATTTAGGCCTACGTGACGCAGCGTGTCAGTACCACTACTCGTAACTATAAGACTGTTAGACTACAAGAAATGATTTCGTCTGATGTCGTGACAGCTGCATACCCACACTATTAACATTTTAGTATTGTATAAATACCACTTTGGGACCTCTTGAGCAAGTCCTTCACTCACAATATTGCTCTTGGCGCTTCGGCGTGTAAACTCTGACACCTCCGGGCTGTAGTCGGGACCAACTCTGAGTAATAGGAAACTTTAAGGGGCAGTATAGAAATATGTGAATAAATAAATAAATAAAGTTAATAAATGAATACAAGGTTTTCTGAATTGCAGGCATTGCGACAATGAACATCAAGTCTTTCTCATTCGCTTTCATACTGGAATCGATTGTCTTTAGTCTATGCAGCGCAACTCCAACCACTTGTAAGTAAAAATCAATGATAGGCTTACAGTCTGTTATGAAACTGAATTGAAATAGTTACCCGTAATTGCAATGTAAACTATTGCAATGCTGTGTACAAATTTCTCGGTGACACACGAAGGAAGGCCAATTCACACACTGCCGCAACACCAAATAGTCAAACTGCAGAGGCTTCTGCCCCCGCCTCCTCCCAACCCCCAACCCGTATAGGTCTACACAGCCGGGTTCGCGGGCTCTATCCAGTGTTGACTTTAGCCTTGACAATTTTGTTAGGCCGTTTGATTCCTAATTATTTGAATTTTGAAGACTTATCGATTGCTCATTAACTTCGCCTCTTACGAAGGTCCATCTCGCCAGGGTTCTTTTCTTATCTTTAGACTGTTCTGTTTAGCCGCGCTGGAGTTGGGAGCGCCTCTGAGTAGTCTTCTTGAAGGGGCGCTATATATAAATGTTCGAATGGATGAATGAATTATAATCTACTAAATATTATGTGCGCCCTTTTGGTCCAACAAATTGTTTGGACGACCTTGTTGGCAAATTCCTTGTCCGTTCAGGCGTGAGGTCAAACTCCGGGGAGATTAAGCCGAGGGAACAGCACGAGGAGGTTAAGAAATTCCTGATATAGCCGGTGACGATGGTGGTCGTGTGGTGGCACAGCAGTTGACTCAGGATAGGCCTATGATAGCATGAAGAGTCCGGCTTCCAGACGTATATAATTTGTGGGCCTATATAATCTGTTATGCCCAGCGCGAGTCAAACATTAGAGTGCCTACAGTTTATCTTCTGAGCACTACAGGGGTGTGGTTGACTTGACCCTATAAATTAAACAGTTAACAGATTTAGGCCTATGAACATTGACAGGGTAAGCCTACACACGTATAGGCTGACTAGCTAATACGTTGCCTTTGCTATAATTTTTACGTCATTGGGGCTATCACTATAATTATAGCTGTAATTTTTACATCATTGGGGCTATCACTATAATAATTGGATAAAGTACAGACGATTTTCTTGGCTAATTAAAGTAGCATCCTTTAGCAATCTACATGTACTATATTATGGCATGCAGTCATTGCATATTTGTTGTGCTTCAATCTGAGACATCATCGAATGACTGTTCTGGCAGCCGCCTGACGGATGGCCTGAAGCGGCACACGGCTGTTTTACACCACTTGAGATAAATCCATGTGCCACCACTGGATGCAGCGTATCCACGTATCCACTGAGCTTGAACTGAATTATACTTTTGCAGTTCTACGTTAAACAATACGACAAGAAAACCAGCTGACTTTAGTAACTCTCGGTAGTTGTGTGTTTTTCCTAGTAACTTATGAGTTATAACACATAAATAAAACTTCAGTTTGAAAGTAGCAATGCAGGTCAGAATAACAAGGCCTGACAACTTGCTTTTCTATTTGTATTTTTGCTTGCGTAGATGTCACTGGGACCTCTTCAACAAATGACGATGAGATGACGTCATCGGTCTCTGCGTCGCATCAGTCGCTTCTGCAGACTCTGACCTCTATCGTCAGCAGTTCCAAAGACACTTCTGTGATCAACACAGTTTCAACGTCAGATAATTCGAGCAGCTCCTTCACTTCATCACTTTCGAAGAGTCTCACAGATGTCACATCTGCTCCCACTTCAAATGAACCACATACATCACTGGCTTCCATGTCCAGTGATTCAAGCGCATTTTTGACCAACCCGAGCGCACCAGCCACCTTACCTGCCTTTACATCTTACCAAGCAACTACAAATGGCGTCGGAACATCTACCGCCAATCCCGTATCCGGTTCATCAAGCACCTCTATCCTTTCAAGTAATCCCTTTTACAGTCCATCAGCAGGAAGAACTTTAACTGGGTCGGACGCTTCTCCAATTGTCAGCCCCACTATAAACAAGTCCGAACTAATAACCACAGTTTTTACGACTGCTATTACTTCTCTTAGCACTTCTGCTACTTTCCCTAGCACCCCTGCTACTTCCCCTAAAACTCCAGACACCGCTACAGTTACCGTCGATGCAGCCCCTACTTCCCCTTCAGCTGCCGCTAATACTACTGCCTCGCCTTCCAGATCTACAGCCGCTAAATCTACTGCTGCTTCTTCCACTAGCCCTACTGTCGCTACATCTAGGCCTACTACTGCTTCTTCCACTTCCACCACTCAACATGTATCAACTGCCCATACAATCACGTCGTGTGTCATAATAATATTCCCTCTGATTTTCTCTTCGTTCGCTCTTCTCCTGGACAGTTTCGATCAGCTGTGATCAAAAAGAACATCTAACTATATTTTATGCAGTCGTCAGGCAAATTTGCAGTCCGCTTAATTGTCGCATGAGATCGAGTGAATCTCTTTTTATAATGTAGGCCTACATGTAAGCCAGATAGCATTTCAAAATGTATGAATACATCTGTATGTTTTAAGAATCTGTATTGTGATCTGAAGGTTCTGGGTTGACAGCAGACAAAATCGTGAATCCTTAATTAATAAGACTCTGTTTAGCGTTTAGTGTTGAGTGCAGCACAGGTTCTAATAGTTTAAACGTAAGCAATAATAGAAAGTTGCTCAGCAGCAGGACTAGAGATACGCGACCTTGTACCAGATTACATTTTTTATTCAAATAATAGCCTTCTTAGCATCTTATTCACAGTAGGCCTGCTGGTATCAGCACTAACTATAATTGTAGGCCTACATGTTAACAAAAATATTATAGCGGAATGTGATTATGGGAACTTATTGCCGAACTCGAAACAACAACTATTTGGAGCCTAGTAGTTCAAGTAAGTTTAGGCCTACACTCTGCGCAGCTCAAGCACCATGCTAACTGACCAAATGTTTTATTATTTAACATTGGCTTCATATATTTTGAACGTGCTAAAAATGGCATAGACTTACGCTTAATTTCGTATGTATCCGCGTGCGTGAAGGCTCTTTTCAAGCAGATGCAGCAGCATTGGTTGTCTTGCGTTTTTAAAGAAAAATGAACTAAGTATTTTGAAAATAAGTCCTGCTAAGCATTAACAGCTGTAACATAATTACATAGCCGTTATTAACAGGTTTCATTTTACGGTGGTTTTATTCGATAATAGTTTTGTTTGTTTGCATAAATTATAATTTATAGCCTAGGCAAATAGCAAGAAGCTTACTTCCGATGATCTTTCTTCGGCACCTTATATTCGTGACTCATCACATCGGATTGCATTATCCTATTATTACAGTTAGGCCTACATTTACAAATTCATTCATTCGGAGAATTTATATGTCCCCTCTTCAAGAACACATTCAGAAGGTTATTTATTTTACAGAAAAGAAGTCTTCGAATTATAATGGGTCTTCCTTTAGCTCGCATACTGACTACATATATAGGCTACCCAACTTGAAATTCTGACAATAAACTAAGTAACTCAATTACAAACAAGTGAATTTATGTACCATTTTAATCAAAACACTCTACCTGATGCGTTTAAGAACTACTTTACCCCAACATCAGATCTCCACTGCTACTTGACAAGGAAGTCAGGCACCTATAGATCTGGACCTATTCGTACTAACTATCGTAAATTTGCCGTAAGATATTCAGGACCATTAATGTGGAACAGTTTGCCATCATACATCAGGAATTCTGCTAATGTTTCCCCGTTTAAGAAATTCTTAAGATTATGGTTATTAGAATCTCCTACATAGTACATTGTTATCTAGGCCGTTAGTCTTTGTTTTGCTGGGGGTATTTTATGTTTGGTTTTTGACTATTGTTAAGATCAGGATACGATAGTATAGGCCTAATACTTATGTCAAAATTAAATTTAGTCATCTTACTGTTATACTCTGTTATGTAAACTGTAATAATCCCTTTTAGGTCTTCCTGTTGGCTTTGAGCGATGACAATGATATGTTTAACCTTGCATGTTTGTTAATGTTGTACTGTCTTGTTCTTGTCAATAAAACAATCATTGCATTGAATTTAATTACGTATGAGAAATGCATCAGTAATTAATTAAATTAGTACCCTCTTTATCACCGCAGTTTTCAATTTAACATTTCTGTGCGTCACTGCACGTTAAAACAAGCCTTGTAGACTTGGTGGCAGATGACGGACGTCCAGTTATGCGCATCCGTCACGCAACGAGAAGTAGCCTATGCAGTTTTATTTAATATTATTTATTCGTGGTTTAATATACCGCCTCTTCAAATCTATATTACTATTCAGAGACGGTCCTGACTATAATAAAATCGTAAAACTCGACACTTCTAAAGCGCTCTGCAAAGCTAGGCGCTGGGCACCAGCTAATTCACAAGCGCTGCGTAAAGTCAAGAGGGCAGTCAATGAGAAAAGTCCGTTGTGGTCCGAGGTCTAGTTCTTCATAGGAAAAGGACGGGATTGTGAAGTGAAGTCTTTTTTATTGTACAGAAGCAACATATTTAACAAAAGCAATCAAGATAACAGAAAGTGCAGTTGACATCATCACAAATC
>JAQFXW010000835.1:0-16779 GCA_034693945.1 Dendrobaena attemsi
AACGTTTAAATAATAATTACTTAAATGATGATGATGATGACAAATTCTCTGCCCGGAGGCAGGTTCTAGGGCTTGCGCCACCTGGAGAATGAGATGAGTGAGGTTATTTCCCGTTGCCTTCTTCACAGACAATTATGGGTAAGCAACTTCTCCAAAGTCGCTACTTAGCGGTTAAAGTGGGGTTCGAACCTGCGACCTTTAGGTCACAAGGTACCAAATGTCCACTGCGCCACTTTGTCCCATTCATGCTCGCCCGACATATCTAAATCTCTGAATGTCCGCCAGCACCGGGGCTTCAATCGCGGTGTCGCGTAACCACAGACTTCCGCGGCCGTCACGCTTACCGATGTAGCTAACTGGGCCAGATATTTATTTAAATAGTATGGGTAAAAGAGGCTTTAAAAAACAGATTTTGACAAATTGACTAAAAAGGGTCATTAACTTTCTTCAGACTTGCGAACAGTGTGTAAAAAATGTAGACATTGACTAGACCGTGTGATTGAAAGATGTTTTCCAGGTTGTATAAGTGGTAAGCACAAATTGGTATCTGGCGTTCTCCAATTCTTATCTAGAGTTATCGACTTTGAAACGAGAAATTAATTAAATTTACAGAATAATAATTATTATTATGCTTGTTCTCAAACCTGTGGAACTGTGTAAGCTAGGAATACTACGCATTTGTTACATGTATATCGAAGTTTAATAAAGAGAAGTCTTACTTACTTTACTAACTAGCTTACTAGCTCACTTTTATACTTACTCATTCACTTACTTACTTGCGTGCTTTCTTTCTTTCTCGCTTGCTTATTTGCTTACTACAGCTCTGCTAACGACAAAGATGAACTTTTTATACTAGGCCTATTAAGGTTCCACGACAAATGGTTCACAGACAACTGGTTCACTACGCAGTATCGTGTACTAAGTAGATATACGATGAAAATGTAAATTAAATTCTAAGTGATGAGAATCTAACGTACACTCGAAGTTAGATGACAATACCATACATCCATGAAGAGATACACTTCAAATATAAATAAAACTAAAAGTGGATGATATTTGATTAAAAAAGGACTGCAGCTGGAAGCTGGAAATACGATTAAAATCTGAATTAAACTCGAAGCGGGATTAAAAACGAAAATATAACTACGATTGGAAGCTGGATGTAAGAGTGAACCATTTGTCGTGGACCATTTGTCTGTGAACCATTTGTCGCGACACCTCGTATGCACGTGTAGGCCTATTCGTTTAAAAATTCGGTTTGCCGTTATCAACATGACTCTGACCAATCATGACCTGTTACAGTAGGCCTAATTGTGTCAGTATAAAGATTTGCCAGTACTCACATAATTATAGACATAGCATTGACGTGTTAAGCTGTTCTGCTAGAAACAACTAAATCGAACCAAATCAAATCAGTTTATATTGACTTGCATCAGTCGGTTACAGAAAAAGCTTAATAATATGCACCCTATTATTGTATTGTATTGTGTTGTTTTTGCGAATTAATAAAGCGCGATGCATCACATGTGCCACTTAGAATCGCTCCCAGTTCTAACTCTACGATTCCACTTGAAGGGATTGGTGTTAAGATTGGAGAAATGAAAGATGTAGAAACACTAACAGAGACAAGGGTAGTGGTGAATTTGATATAGTACGACCTCGAGGCTCGACCTAGCAAAAGATAGAAACAAGGCCATTGTGGTCTTGACACGACGTGGATTAAAGAGGTCAATGCGCTCAGAGAATCAAAGAGAACACGAAGTCACATCGCAGAGTCACTAAACAAAAATAGCATAAGTTAACATTTGCTCAGTTAGTCCTTATTTTACTTGCACGTTCTGTAATTACAGGGTGGGCAAAAATGACTTTATAATGTTTGCTAATAATTATGTCGCTCAAAACTAGAACTTTTTAAAATCCTATTAGGCCTAAGCAGACTAAAAGGTACTTCATATTTATGTATATCTGCCAAATTTCAACAAAATATGTCAAAGAAAATATAATTTAGTCAACTCTCATTGAGCCCAGCCCCTGTTTTCTTATGCCTCAATAACGTGTAAGAACAACAATTTGCACAAAATTAATCACGTCTATAATTGTTATTAAGCGTGATATTGCTTCACAACGTCTTGTCCGGTTGTCTAACTTTTAACGTTAAACGTTGCCATGATTTGTGTTTCTTTACTACAGAATGACCTTGTGCAAAGCGGCGCTATCATTGATAACCGTCGTAGCCTTGGCGAAGGAGTCGAGATGGAATATCAGTGGTACTGATTCAGTCAATGGAACATGTCTTTGTCCTAATAGCGATGGAGTGAATATATCAAGTTTCTAACAGCTAATCACTTATTTCCCCAATCACTGAATCACCTAAGCACCACTCAGTCATTCAGCCATTCACAATGCAGCCACTTTGATTTAGTGAATACGTCGTTTAAGCTTGTTTAAGCTTATAAGGCTCTGCGATCCGACTAAATTGTATTGGAAGTATAGATTATATATCGCTCAGCCTCCCATCGCACACTTCGTCCATTCAATAGACGACCTTCTTTGATTCCCTGCGCCAGAACGACAATGATTTACATGTAGTCTCGCTCTTTTGCTTCTAGTGTTCCTCTCTCTCTGCATCGTATGCCATTCTGTTCACACTGAAGTTCTTTCTCGTTCAAAACTCCTTCCTCGCTCTACTCGAGACCAGTCTCCTCTGGTGGGACATTGCGCTCTGGGCAAACTTATGAACGGTAGGCTATACCCTACTATGGCGTTATTCAAATGTGGAAACCCAAAACTAGCTTTTCTCTATCTGGAAATAATAAACCCAGTATAATATAGGCCTACCTGGCTACTTATTTAAGGAGTTAAAGTGATTTGATGTCATGCGGTCCAAATTAATACATGTATTATGAATTTGGACCACATGACATTACTGAGTTTAAATCTGTTTGTATTCAGGGTCCGCAGCAAATGAATATAAGTGCGACGTCGTCCATGAGGGCAAACGCATTCACGAGACGATGTCGTCCACTGCGTCTGATTGCGTGGACAGCAGATGCGAGAACACGTGCAAAGGAGGACAATGCGTCGCTTATGTCACTTGCAACTGCAAAAGAAACGGGAAATGGACACCGAATACAGGTTGCTGGAGACCGGGACAGAAACTGAAGGTTATACTTCTGTTGTCTGCGTTGTGTCTTTCCATCTACTTTCAAACCACCTCTCAACATCATCATGATATAAACTCCGCTACTCATCTCAGAACAGTTAGCTACATCGGTAAGCGCGCTGGCCACGGAAGTTTGTTGTTACGGACACCGCGGTTCAAGCCCCGGTGCTGGCGGACATTCAGAGATTTATATATCTCGGGCTAGCAGGAATTGGACGAAGGGGCGCAGTGGATATTCGGTGCCCGTGACCTAAGGGTCGCAGGTTCGAATCCCACTTGAGCCGCTAAGTAGCGACCTTGCACAAGTCGCTTACCCATAATTGTCTGTGAGGAAGGCAACGGGAAACCACCTCGCTCATCTCATTCCCCAGGTGGCGTAAGCCATAGAACCTGCCTCCGGGCAGAGAACTCATCATCATCATATAATCTCTAACCGACGGACTTGAGAGCTTTGTCGACGATGACGGACGCATCTGTTCGGTCCATTTCGACGAGAGTCTTGAGGATTCCGTAGGTCGCCTCTCGCGTCTTGTGCGTCGCAAACCATTCGTCGAACATACTGAGGCAGGGATTCGGCTGAGTCGCCCAGTTCCGGATGTCGTCCGTCGAGTATCCGAGTCTACTCGCCAGGAGACGCCAGTCGTGATCAGCCAAAGGATTCAACATCTTAGCCACGTCCACACACCACGCGGGAGCATGACTCAGGCTCTGTGCATAGCAGAGAAATGAAAAAAAATATGATATTCCTCTATCAATGGTTGGCCTACTTCTAAAGACGGTTAGTAAGAACAATTATTAATTTATTTGGAGCATTAATATATGTTTTATTGATTGAAATCGAAAGTTACTGGATCTGTTTTAGACTGAGCTTGATTAGTCGGAAGAGCCTTTGTTAGTTACTAAAAAGGCGCTCTATAATTGCTTATATATACCCATCATATACATTATATACATATCTGCTGTGATAGAAGACGCTAGAGGTGAATGGGAAAACAGGCCTAAGCCCTATTAGTAGGCTCTATAAGGCCTACGTTAATATAATAGAATGTGGCTATTAGGCCTATTTAGCTGCATATAAGACACAAACTTACAAGTAAAGACTAACCTTGTGATCTATAACTTCAACTTTTTCCACAGTTTCGTCGACGACTGTTTGAAGCTTGTCCAGCTTCTGGCCTTGTTTATTGACGTCGCCTTTCACCTGCTTTATATCCTTCTTATTTTTGTCTACGTCATTCGATAGATTTCCAACGTTGTCCTCGGTTACTGTAACTCTTGAGTCCAAATGGTTGATGTCTTTGCGCTGTTCCGACATTTCACCAACGACGTTCTCGAGACTTAAGTATAAAAACAATAATTATTTGAAGTCGTGAACGACAACAGGATCGAGGCATTGATTAAATTTGTTACGGTGACACAATCTTAGCACTAAGTAAACTGCTCGTCGGTGGTTTCTGCCACACGTAGGCCTATTCTTTGCATAGGTGCAGGGCTTAATTTTGTAGGACTATTTAATATATATTATAACTCCTTCAAGCAAGAACTTTATTTGAAAGCCGCTTCTTGTTAAAGTTGTTGCGGCTAGCCTACATGGATTCTGCAATGAATATAATATTGCTACTGTACATGTAAGATAGGCCTATTTGTTTTCTGCGATACGTCTCATCGTATTCGACTTCAAACGAATTCCTACGGGCTTCAACTATCGCCAACTTATCACATTAGTTTTGTGTAATAAGTATGGTTTAATGTAGGCCTACCCGATTTTGTATACCAGGTAGTAGTGATCGTATACGGCCTCGACCCTCTTCTCATTTTTCAATTAATTGATCGAGTGAGATCCTTCATCACCGCACGCCCGTTCTATTGGAGCCACGCCATTTAGGCTATAGGACATAGATTCCGTGAATGAAATCTAAGAATATTGATTGATTTGTTGATTACTTCTCATTTGCAACTCTATTAGCAGTATTCGTTTATTACTAAAGCAACAGATAAACATCATGACATATCGCATCCCGTTTGTACACGGTTAAATTAGAGATAGTGGGATTTTTTCTATCCCTTTAGGGCACCCTTTTTGTGACTGTAGGCCTATATGGCAAATTGTAATATAACATTCTTTGTTACACGGTTACAAATAAAATGATTGATTTATTGAAATCAAATAAATAACCAAAGAGGTCGAACAAACAGACAGACATTTAAACTAAATCTATACAATTAAATAATGCGAATTTAATAGTGATTAAACTATCATCCGTACACCAAAGATGTGTAAAAAGTGACACATCCATAATTATAAGAGTGGCTTTACATCTGGCTGATATATATACATCTATAGACAGCGTATGCCTCGAATAATCTGCTCGACCTGTTTAATTCGTGAACCGGAAGTAGAACTCACCTTCTGCCCTCGATGACATCAATGGCCGCCTGGCACATATCTTTCAGGTCGGCTCGTTGTCGAAGCGTTTCGAGCAGTTTTCTGTGTTCGCCCAGAATAGGCGGACAGTTAACTCCGATCGTTCTCATGACGTGCAGCAGACCGATCTGGTGAGGCCCACTTGTATTCTTCTCCACTCTCTCTGCAATCACCTTCAGATATTTGCGCTGATGAGTCTGTAATGACGAAGAATAAACCTTTGCTATAGATAGGCCTACCTTTGTAGCATTGTGTAGGTCTGAACCGTATCTGTGGCTTTATTCGACGTGTCATGCAGCATAATTGATGTTAGAAAAATAACTCATGAATCATGACAGGACAAAATTTGAGATTTGGTTAAATTATTTCAAGCTATTCCTAGCGAAATATAATTATTGAGATTTTCAATATATTATAGGGGTTATGCATGTAAATCTTCTTCTACTTCTGAGCATGCCTTCTCCTTTCGTTGACTTGAATAACACAACAGATGCCTAACATCGACATCTGGAAAATAATCCGTCCGGGAATGTGACTGCATGGTAGTACTTGGGAATCTCCCTGTTGTATTCCATCTAGTAAAAGTTGTAAAACTTATGTAAAATTGATTGAATGCATCTGAAATTATATATCACATGATTTGAATGTATACCTATAGCCTATAATTGGATATTATTAGAAGTTCTTGCTGTTCTAACTGACTGATGTGGTGCAATAAAAAATGATTTTCTAAATATTTGATAAATTCCTGACCTCGTCAATGCACAGTTTAGCCAGGACGCCTGCGAACATCGTAACTGCGTTTTCCGTTGAATCCATTCCTTCGATGATCTCTTTGTCGTAGGGAATGATATCCTTCGGTTGCTTAATGGCAACGGCGTCGAGGAACATGACGGCCATGTAAACAGCCTGACTGTCCTTCAGCTGCTTAACCATCGTTGGAATCGTGTCCTTCGGCAGTTTCTAATGGTCGGAAGATAACATAGGTATACTAATAATATAAGGTACCGAAGATCCATCAAGTCTCTTTGTTTTAATTATAATGGGAGTTATCTGAGAAAGAATCGAAATGATCATAGGCCTACTAGCAATAGTACAGTTATTGGATTTTCTTCCGAAGCTATGGGTCGATATATACACCGTGTCTAAAAGAAACCTGTGCAATCTGTTTCTGTCAGAACTTCGTCACATTTCAACCAATTCTAATAACTTTTGGTAGGTAGATGGCAAAATGGCTGAAATCTTATGCAATATATACATTTTCCACCTCACGTGACTCATATCGATGCACTATCCTGTTAAACACAGATGTACAAATTCTTTATATACAGGGTGATTTTAACGAAAATGATCCCCTATGTTTCTTACTAATATATCGTACGTCAAAAGTACGAATTCATAAATACAATTTCTTAGGCTGAAAGACAATAATATTCATATTAACATGTAACTTTTAAATTTCATCAAAATATTTCAAGCAGAACAAACGTTATTAAACTTTTAGTGATGTGACTCACTGTCTTTTATATTTCAGATAACGTTTAACAGTTTTTTGATAATATTTCCGCCAGACGCTTACAGTTTTTAATGATATTTCACAGACTTAAAGCTAATTCATACCTAAATATAATGACCAAATGTTATCAAAATATTTCAAACGGAATAAAAGTTACAGTACATTGTTTTGTGACGTTTGTTGTGTTACACTTTTTGCATCATCAGAACACGAGAGTTGGGCTCGTTAATGGTGCTGTAACTTTTGTTGCGTTTGAAATATTTTGATACAATTTGGCCGATATGTATGTAGATATGAATTACCTTTAAGTCTGTAAAATGTCATTCAAAAATATTAACGCAGGGCGGATAGATTATGAAAAGAAACTGTTAAATTAGTACATCTGTGTTTAACAAGGTAGTACAGTGACGTGAGTCAGGTGAGGTGGAAAATTTATAAATCGCATAAGAGTTCAGCCATTTTTCCAGCTACATACCAAACATTATTAAAATTGGTTAAAATTTGACGAAGTTCTGACAGAAACAGTTTCGCAGTTTTTATTGAGACACGGTGTAGAGTGTAATCGCAATATTCTTACGTAGGTCCTATCCTTTTAGCGATCAGACTGCTAAGCGAAATTAAAGTACACAACACTGTGAATGCAATTAGTAGGCCTATGCTTAAAAGATGGTTAAACAGAAAAGCCTATTTATTACTGATTAATTTTTGAGAGCTGAGGATGAGGAACAATTATTAGGCTAAAAGCACAGTAAGCCTAATTTCTTGTACGAAAATCAGATGAGGGCTTGCCTCTGGTTCTTTTTTGGCAACTTCAGTGAACAGTTGCACCAGAAGCATCTTGTACCAAGAATCAATATTGGTCATATCCAGAAGTCTTGGCAAGATAGGATGAAACTTTTCAGGCTGCTGCTTGTACATCTCGACCAACTTGCCTGTGCAATTAAACAAATAACACCATTTTCGTTATATCATGATAATTAGGCATTAGGATAAGGATAGCGACATCACGGCGGTGGAATTCAGAGCAACAGTCAGAAACTGTCTTTTCTTTTATGTGTGTTACATCAGTGTAACGACAGCTTATGACAACAGAGGCCGTTGCCGTCAGTGCAAAAATTGGTTAAGCGTGTTTCAGCTTTCGCAATTCATCCACATTTACTCTTCTTTTATGTTTGCACAAACTGCAAATATTTAGGGTCCGTGAGCCGCATTCTGGACAGTATGGATGTAGCCTAACTTAGGCTAATATGCTAATCGATCAGAAGAACGTAGGCTTACGTACATAATAGGCCTAATTACGTCATTGGCAATATGTTAGTAAGCTGTAAGGACCACCTACTGGCGAGTGTTGCTTGCTTTCCCTGGAGAAACTGTTCGAGCAGAGCATCCGTCTGATCTCCAACCAGTTCCGGATGTTCGGCCATTGCTGTAACGATGTAGTTGGCGTCTCGCTGGAGTATCTCATCTCCACCCTCCCATAACTCACGAATGCTAGCCATCATCGGCTTCACAAGTTCCGGAATGGTACTACCCTAGAATCATACGGACAGAATAAAGAGTAGGCCTAGGGGTTTAATAAGTCCGTCAGATAGGGGCCTATACCAAAATAACTTACGAATGCAGTATTACATTGTATGTTACGGAATTAAGCATAACTAGGCCTATATACATATATATTGCTTATATTATGTTATATTATATATTATGTATATATATTATGTAGTGCACATAAACACAAACGTATGTAATATATTCACAATACACGTATACAATACAATACAACTGTAATTTGATATCGCCCTTCTTACAGAGCTCATAAGTGCACACGCACTCTTATGGCGCAAATTGCGAGTTAAGGACTTGCTCAAGGTTCCTACGCAAGGGCTTGAGGAATTCAGGCGAGGTTCGAACCTGCGATCCTCCGGTTACAAGGCAACGACTTTACCACTGTGCCACCACGTCTCACTGCATGATGCATGCATAATATTTATATTGTGCAGCTGAGAAAGTTCGTGGAAGCGACACTGTTATTAGTCAATGCAAAGACAACAGCCTAAGTAGGGTAATTTCTCAAAATCACGGCCTGCGAATCAGTGCGAGAAAGCTGCAATAATTATTGTAGGTCAAACAGAACCGCTCCAGAATCGCTGTGGAAGTATTACAAAATACTTGGAATAGGCAAAACAAAACGTTATGACAACGCAGGGCCTACTAAGGTCCACTTCCATCGTAGGCTATATCAATTTGATAACTTTTATGATGAAGTAGGCTACACGATGCTGTGACCCTGCGAATACATATAGCTCCTCTGTTTGACTGGTATGAATACCACCGTGATAGGACTATAATAATGCGACACATATACAACGATAGCGACAGACAAAAAAGTGACCACCCGAATAAATTCATGTAGAACTAATAAACGGACCATTGAACAGAATGCGTTGACTCATGCACTATATAATATTATACAATTGTCGGTAGGCCTACTTTAACGATAATCATAATTATTCGTTGTGAAGGCGTTGTAAAATAAACGTATTAACCAGGTCTACTTTAGCTTACCGAGCCTAAGAAATCTTCCATGGTGGATTTCAGTAGATTGTAGGAGATTGCCTTCTTGCTCGGATCCTCTGTCCACTGGAAATCCTGTTGAGCGCAGAAGTTGAATATTTCGGCAGCGTCGTCCAGAGCTCGCAGGTGAACGTTCTTTCTGCAGCGAAGTAGACAATTACGACAATGCCATTTCAGGGCCGGATTAACCTCTCGGGGCCCCATGCTAATTTTACTCTGGGACCCGTGCTTATCATTTTCTGGAACCCATGCGAGCTGAAGAAGGAGAATGGAGTGCCTTAAAATAGCCCTACATATAAATCAACGTGTAGCTAGAAACAAAGTTATTAGCCTAATTAAATATTTCGTAATAGCCTAATAGTCCCAGATTACAGCAGAGATGTTATGACATTGTGTTGCAAGAAAGAAGTTGAGCCAAAAGAGACACACTTGAAGTAGCGTATCCCTTACGATTACAATAGTTTCACGACTGCGGTTTTCTTAATGCAAAATTCTTATTTAAATTAAAGCCAGCACTTAAGCCTTGTTCAAAATCATTTCAGATAACAAATTTTAATCGTTCTACCTTCGGGGGAGCATAATGAGCATACTGGTTAGTTCAGCCCTGTCCCTTATACTGATCACGTTCTTCTACATAATAATATCTTTCGTTTGCTATCGATAATTACAGACCGCATTGTGATTACAATCGACGTACGATGATCCACAGTCGAGTGAATCGAGTGTAACCGGTGACTGATGTTCACTATAATTATACAGCTGCGTCTTCTTCCTAGGGTTCAATCTGACACATTCTTCACGCATCTGCAACCTGCTCTTTTCGCCCATGCTGAGGTCGGGAGCGCCTCTTAGTAGTTGTCTTGAAGGGGCGCTATATAAATTATTGTAATGAATGAATAAATCTCGATTTACAACGCTGCCGCCAAGCGAATAAAGGTCGAGTCGACCTGAGGGGATTTTGTCTGACGAAAACTCTGTTCGTTATAAGTTCTTTTGTGTCAGTGTGTTGTTCATTAATTTCTCACCTCAACTACACAGAACACCTGCGAGTGAAGGATTTGATGTGGTTTCGAACCTGGAACCCTATTGCTACAAGACACCGAACACCACAACTGTCACGACGTCATCAGCACGCGTAGGATAATAATATTATACGTTTGAAACGGATCGGTATGAACGGCGAACACACATCTGAAAATATCTCTTCCCAGAGATATTTTCTATCGATTCAATACAAAAACTCTCTGTATAGTCAGTGCAAAACATCACTACATCGGCTAATTACGATTAAAGTGATCAGTACCTGGATATAGTTATTGGTAGGCCTAAAGATGAACGACAATTAAGTATTAAAGATGGTTCTACGATTCGATCAATAAAGAAACAAAATTTCACTTGTTCTTATTTATATGAAAGGTTCAGCAGATATATATGAACACATATATCGTCAAAAGAATCTGGCCTATCATTTAAGCTTCTGCATCATTTAAGTTTCTTTATCATTTAAGCTTCTTTATCATTTAAGCTTCTTTATTATCAAACAGGCCCTTAATTTTTTTTGCTGCCTTCAAGCACTTTTAATTTTCTTACCCAGTCTGACTTCGAAACATCATTGGATACGTAATTCCAAGATTGGTTCCAAGCCAAGCACTTTCTGAAACATCCGGATTGAATTTAACTGCGTCCTTCATCAGTTTCACAGTCTCCACGACAAGGTCAGGATGATCCTATGACGAAATAATACGATTCATTAATCTGCAATACATGTAATCGTGAACCAATCCAATGCGCACCCTCAGATATTTACAAGTAGGTCTAAGCCTACGTACGAGGTAACCTACTTGTAATACTGTAGTATATAGTAGCATATAATATGCAATGAGTTAAATGCGTCAAAGTAACACAATTTTACAGTTATCAATCTGCACAATTCAATTTTTATGTCATTGTTAGGTTACTCAGGTTCAGGTTCGTTGCTTTCAAACATTTTTAAAACTCTCTCATTTGCCTCTTTTCAACTATCCTAATTGTTTTGTGCTTGGTGTCGCCGTGAGAGAATTATGAGATGGCTCAATAATTTCTATCCAGAGTAGGTAGGCATAGGACCTAAAAAATAGCCCCATAATTATAGTTATCAAGCAATTATTTCGATATGGTAGCCTATTTGACATTCCGACGAGGTTTTCCTACTATGATGATCAATTCATTTCACGGTCAATTTATCAGGGTACAGTTAAATATATTCACATTAGAAACCACTATTGGCTATTGCAGATGCCATAAGTAGTACAACCAGCAAGAAGTTCCATTGCTTGAAAACTTCAAGAATGACTCAGACGTAACCTTACAAGTTACATCTTATAAGTATTTTGTTTGTCAAAGACCTCTATTCACATCGAGAGCTTTTAACGATGCATTGCAAATTACAACTTCTGATAAAGTACTAGTCTCTATCGGTATAATAGATACTAGATAGGATTAGCCCCATATAATTATTCCAACGGTGACGTTGTAGTCCTGTTTTACTTTTATTTATTTAATCACACATTTCTATACCTCCCCTTCAAGTCTCCTACTACTCAGAGGCGGTCCCGACTATAGCCCAAAGGTGTGTCGGAGTTTACACGCCGAAGCGCCCCTAGCAATTGTGAGTGAAGGACTTGCTCAAAGTCCTTACGCGGTGAGTGGGATTCGAACCTGCAACCCTCCGGATGCAAGGCGGCGACCTTCACCACTACACTACCGCGCCACGTACATGATCGTAATACATATGCAGGTAAATTATGCTACTTGAACGAGGGTAGGAGACGAGAGACATACCACCCAAGGAAACTGTGTAATGAATGATAGAGCTGTGTTGTGTATCGGGGCATCTGGGTACTTGAAGCTCTTGAATGCCGCCCGTGGTACTTCGTACAGCTTCACGGCGTGCTTAGCAAGAATCTGATTCGATCTGAAAGTGTGAGAATTATTACGCGTCTTAATTTACTCGGTTTGAAAATTAAGTTATAGTAGGCCTACCTCTCCTAACTTTAATTTAACTTGTAGATACCTAATAATATGGCAGATTCATGTAGCTCACACAAGAAGCTGTCGTTAATGATGACACTGAACAATGTTGCCAAATGTGCAAATATGTTTCGTTGTGTTAACGATATGCGTGTAGAAACATTTGATTGGTCTCTTGCAAACGTTTGTGTGTTTAATTGGAGCAAAAAAATACCTGCAAAAACGAAAGTGTTTTAAGTAGGCCTATAAACTACGCAATATAAACAACCTTATAGGCCTACAGTATAATGATCCTACGTCGGTAGGCCTTTGGTTTCGACCGCAAAGTAAAAAATGACCACGAATAACAGAGATTAAAGGGTGAAACAATTTGTCACACTGGCACAATTAATGTTTTCAAGCTAGGCATACATGCAGATTGCAGCCACGAAGAGGACCTTAAAAGATAAATGCCATCAGCTGATATAACGCACTGTGTGTTTAAACCTCCAAATGGATAAGAATCTATTGAAGAAAAACAAACGAGATCTAGGGCTACTTACTTCAACATTTCCATAAATTTGGTCGAAAATCCCGTGAAGTGATGACTATTTTTTGACTCTTCCTTTTCTTTAGTGCTTTGAATCAGCGTATCCACCATTTTGACAATCAGATCCGGTCTATTCTGCATCACAGAACACCAGATAAGTATAGGTTCACTTTCTTGACAAGTTTTAGGAAGCAGAACAGTCTTCTGCTTGCATTAAGCACGAAATCAAAAATGGACACAAACCGTTAATATTTAGTCAAATAAATTATCCAATCTTATTTTAGAACTTCAATAGAGTCACTGAACTCTTAAAATGTCAGAATCGATTAGGCCTAGGCCTACAACGTCATATTCTGTCATCGAGGGTTCTCGTAATTAACGTAGGCCTATACTTTTACCTTCCAGTCAATTAGTTTTCTCTTGTCGAAAATTGGGTTTGCTATTGTCTCCATGATGTTGCTGTCTCCTTTACGAATTACAGCAAAAATTACATCGTCCAGTTTCGCCTTTTCTGCGTCGCTACAAAATTAACATATGTATGTATGTATGTGTGTATTTCTATACCGACTCTTACAGTCCACTACTATTCAGAGGCGGACCCGACTACAGCCCTAGGGTGTGTCGGAGTTTTACAGGCCGAAGTGCGTCAGCAATTGTGAGTGAAGGACTTGCTAAAGGTCCTTAGGCGGTGGGTGGAATTCGAACCCACAACCTTTCGGTTGCAAGGCGGCGACCTTCACAACTACACTACCGCGTCCCATAATAGGCCTAATATTAATTTTGACACATTTGATCATACTCAATTTCTCTTTGTCATTCATTCATTCAATGAAAACAGTTAGTATAATAGCATTAGGCTAAGTGGATCTACTCATAGACGCTTTTAACCGTCTAGACCAGTGCTGTGCAACTTTTTGACACTGTGGGCCATCAAAGACGTTTCTTCTGAAGCCGAGGGCCTCATCAAAGCGCATCAGTAAAACTCACAGCGACGACTAATATTTTATTTTCATTTTTTTATATGTGTTAACATATATTGTTGAACAATCATCATGAATAGTTGCAAGTGTGCGTTGTTAAAGGATGAGCCAAGTGTCGGAGCAAGAAGCACCCAAAGTAGGTCGGAGACGTTCTCTTGAATAATTCTTACGCGCAAATTGCTCGAGTTTAGAGAGCTTTGATGCATGGGTCAATTAAAATCGGTTCGCAGGTTGAACAGCACTGGTCTGGGCCATATATTTTAAATGATTGATTAGTATTTCAATCTCATTAATGTAGGATACCTCCGTCTAACGAGACCAATCACGATCGAATATAGATCATTTTGATTAGCCTATAATAAATCACTGTTAATGACGTAGACTGATCAATAATGCTCCGAGTTCGGTACACACTACTAGGCAACACACTACATTCTTAGCTACTAGGCCTACACACGCGTAGGCCTACTATACTCAGCCATTCGCTAACCGTCATATATATATATATTCTATATAGGCCTATTATATTATATCAAACCCGTTCACTTAGTCACTCAATCAATCAATATTCGCTTATTCGGAAGATAGAGCTGACATATATACATGTCAGCAACTCCTTACTGGGCTTCAATCACTCACAATTGCTCATTGCGCTTCGGCGTGTTGACTCCGACACACCTGTGGCTGTAATGGGGACCGCCTCTGAGTAGTAGTGGACTTTAAGAGGCGGTATAGAAATACGCACACACATACATACATCAAAATAAATGTAGACCTACACATTTTAAGTGAAGAGAAGGCCTACATCTATATAGCCTATCACGCATTATAGTTATATGGCCTACGCGAAAACTCATCTTATTGACGCTCCGAATCGCGTAGGCTACAATAGGCCTAGTCCTCTTTTGTCTCTATGGAACAAAATGAAACTGTTCAGTTCTTGATGAAACTCCTAATTGTGCAAAGTTTCTGGCTTGCAGTCAAATGATTAAGTACTTATTGATTGAACAGAGAGTTGACTTACTTCAGATTGCCTAATGTTTTCATGAATGTTTTCTTGTATTTCTCTTCGAATTTGTTTCGTTGATCCCACGTCCACTTGTTTCCATCTCCAATCGCTCCTATGTCCGCAAGTAACTCATCCATCTGAAATAATTCACCATTTCAGAATCGCAGATTCAAGCTGTTAATTAATTTCATTTCTTGCCATAAAAAAGACTAACGTGGCCTATACACTTGCACGCTCATGCGCATATAGACTGTTAGGCCTATATTTATAGGCTACAAAACATGTTTTAATTAACTGGATTCGTTCCAAAACTCATGCGATTTTTTAAGCTCGTTTATTAAGATTTATTATTTTACAATTTATGTTGTAGGCAATTAACCTGCCGTTAAAAGATAGCCTGTACGTTTAAAGCCACAGCAAAGGAACAACTCTGCATGGTTGGGCCTGGGTCGGGAGCGCCTCAGAGTAGGGATCTTGAAGGGGCGCTATACAAATTGCGATTTATTGATGTGTAGTGGAATACTTAGGCATCAGAAGGTGTAATATCAATT
The DNA here is from genome assembly GCA_034693945.1 of Dendrobaena attemsi. NCBI lineage: Eukaryota > Metazoa > Annelida > Clitellata > Crassiclitellata > Lumbricidae > Dendrobaena > Dendrobaena attemsi. Next base: position 15,757 of record JAQFXW010000835.1, read on the forward strand.
TCTTTCATTCATACAATATTGGGGAGACTGAGACACACGTAGCTTGTAGGCTAACAGTCTATAGGTTGGTTGTGAAGACCGGATATAAACAGTTTGACTGTGATGCTACATCTCTTTAGGAATTGGAATGCATTGCAGCAGTCGTTTGGGTCCCTCTGAACTCCATGCATTTCAGTTCTCACAAGTATTCGACTTATTTATATAGGCCTATATATAAATATATAGTCCAGTGTGTGAATAATACTGAATTATATAGGCCTATACTCTGCCTAAACGTTTTCTCGTATAGGCCTACAGCTCACAAGTATAATCATGATATTATAGGCAGTTGCTGAATTTAGCTGTATAGGCCATACAGATTGTAGACAACATTTAGTTTAGGTCCAGGATACGAATGTGCACAACGCGCTGCATTTAGCCTACAGAAGGCCTATCATATAAATGCAGAGTCTTCCAGTTGTGATATTTCATATAGATTTACACGAATAATTATTAATTATATTAATAATTAGCTTAATAATCACAGAATGAACTAGCTAGGCCACCTTTGGTGAGTAGTCTAGTTCTGCTATATTAAGGTTTCTTATAAATTAGGCTAACCAACGCCCATCCAAAGGCAGGATAGAGGAGAAGGGTTCCGCGTTAGGTCCGCTTATCGCCAAGTCTCAAAGTAAATAGTTTTAATAAGCTTACTTGCTACCGAAATAACACTTTGCATTATTCAATAACCAAAACAGACAGACAGACAGACGATCGATAGGAGACGTCCTTTGTGCAGGCTTGCACGGATCGAATAGTTTGACTGTTTGACAGTTTGACGGTTCGCGTAAAGTTCACCGCCTTGCAACTGAAGGGTTGCAATTTCGAATATTTATATCGACAGACGTCTATTAAGTTATTCTCAAATTTGAATAGCGCCCTGCTCCCCGTCAAGAAAACTACTCAGAGGCACCCCCAAACGAGCCCCCCCCCCCCAAAGAGCACAGTCTTAAACGAAGCGTAGATGGTACTGGATGATTGACT
>JAQFXW010000836.1:0-16776 GCA_034693945.1 Dendrobaena attemsi
CGTTGATTAGAATAGCCCGTAATTCTTTACGGGTTAAGCCTGGATTACCGTCATTTTTGACGGGATATGCCTAGTATATATATAATATATATATGTAATTATATATGAGTTCATAATTTGAATGTTACTCTGGATCTGAACTTTACTCAAAAATAGAGTCCAGAAAATGACGTGCAGCATATCTTAAACCCAACCTCTTTAACGTTACAGAGGACGATATAAAGCATATAATAATACATCATAATATCGTCATCAGGCATACAATTTTATATACAGTCAGTGGCGGCAGGTAAAATAAGAACGTGCAACAAAAAAGAGCTGCCATAGTTGGTAATAGCAGGATTGTTACTGTGTATATGTAGATGTTAAATTACTGAATGAAAATGTATGACTGCACATATTATGTACTATCAACATACACAATATGTTTATATGCTAATTCGGTATAACCATTAAATAAGTGACGATAACGCTGTCGGAGAACGATACAATATTCGCCAGCACCCACCATTGGGCGAGTCTCCCGGAGCAAGATACCTTTTCGAGAACGCCAGCATTACACATCATTGAGCTTTAAATATACCCAGAAGAGGGGTTGGTTAGTCTTATTTCCGTTTTTTTATCTTAAATTTTTAACTCAAAACGAAACTCTGAACGCAAAAGAAGTCAGTTGCACGGGATAGGGTAAGTTAAGTCAGTTTTCACGGGATAGGGTAAGTATTTCTATATTACGATATAGATCGCGTTTTGAGTAAGTAAGTAAGTAAGTAGGTATATTCTTTCAAATTGTGGCCGTTTATTAAAACTGCCCGTAATTTTTACGGGTTACAGCTAGTATATCATAATTTGTATCTGTAATCCATATTGTAATTATATTTTAGTTTTCAGACGTATCTGCGATTCTCCCTGTGAAAACATCTGGTTTGTGCGTTGCAGGTGAGATTGATGTACAGTTCTTTTGCGAGCGAGACAACATCAGTGGCTGTCCGGAGAAGAAACTAAAGTCGAAGCTGTTTTCGACAATTGTCATGCTGAAGTTTGTATATGCAGGAAAATATCTGTGCATGCATCGAAATGCCACGTTCTATGCACTCGTGAGTTCCGTGTTCTTACCAGTGTAAACACGTTGACTTAAATTGTGAAAATGCAGATATGTTCTATCCAGGTCTTAGATGAGTATGTTCAGAGTGTGCGCTTGGCAAACTCATTTTCTGTTAGTGCTCTTCAAGTCTCTTATTTGTATTATTATTATGCATTTATTAGATGCCACTGGCTAATCATGTCAAATCATTCTTGGACATCTATAGGTTGGCAGTTGTGAGTGAAGGACTTGCCATTGAAGATGTCTAATGTAGATGTTCACTGACCATCTTTGGTGCAGGGGCTCCCATTGATTTCATCAGGCAGGGTCTGTTGAGGTTATTCTAATTGGCGTTTTATTAATTGAACCTTACAATTGCAAAGTTAAGGCTCGAGCCCATTTCGAGCCCATTATGATTGGTCAGAGTTGTATTTACTTTTCAGGTTGATCATGAGTTCGTGTCATCTTAAGGTCAGGACGAGAAGTTTGTGGTGAAGTGGTACTGGATAAGTTTGTAATTTGTAATTTAAGCTGTTATTCCTGTAACTCTGGTCTTGTCATCTTCTGTGATCATGTATAGGCTCGCCCAGATGCAGATCATCTCGAAGAATGTGCCTTCTACATGCATGACGCCAAAAAATCAAGAAAATCAAAAGAAGAATCGACTGTGCCAGGCCGTGTATTAATTTACCACTTCAAATACCCAGAAAAGAAGCGAAACTGTCGATTGTCCGAAAGAAGGAAGAATGCCAGAAATTTGTGTTTCAAATACTACCTACGGAAAGGAGATGATGACAGTTCACTCGTAGCTGTTAAAGACAAGTTCATCAGAAAATCTCGTTGGGTTCGGCTTCCCGTTAAAAAGACGTAAACACAGATCATGTCTCGTGGTGAAAGTAATGCTTCATATTATTGCACAGTATGCTAGCTTGCTGAGTCATGTTCTGGGAAGCTCAATGTGTGTTTCGTGAAGACAACAGCTCCAGTAGTTTTGTGAGGATGATGATATGTCAGTCAGATGTGTAGCTACATGATGCAAATCGTATGTATCGATCAACAGACATACATCGTTATGACGAAGGCATTCCAAAAGATGGCAGCTCGAGCTGACATTTCTGCAGGTTTCTCGTGAAGACCAAGGAATGGAATGTGTCGCATCTATGTTGAACGACCGTGCCGTGCCGTCACTTGCGCAGGATCTGTTTTGCCTGTAAGGCAATTTGTCTAAGCAGAACTCTTTGTAAACTGCAGTTGTGTTGCTTGTGTTAATTCTGGTTGATGCATCACTAGAGACACTGCTAACAGTAAGTTTCCTTAATAGCCTGGTTTCATGGAGATGATTTGGGAATCTGAAAACTGAAATTATTGAATTGTTTTTTGCAGGCAAGGCCGTAGACAGAGGGTGTTTTGGGTAAAACGTAAAAGGGGGTGTTTTTGGTGAAATGTAAAAGAAAATTTGTCGGACGTGGAGAAACATCCCCCGAAATGAATTAATGTAAAAGAAAATTTGTAGGACGTGGAAAACACCCCGAAACAAAATCCTGGCTATGGCATTGTTTGCAGGTTAATTGGTTTAAATTATAGCTGTAATATACATGTATGTCCTTGAAGCCTTGTAGAGGTAGAACAGATGCTAATTAATGATTAAATGATGGAGAAGTATACCTCTACGGTAACTTATGGGCATTATATCATTCATTAATTCAGGGAATTATATATCACTTCTTCAAATGGACCGCTATACAGAGGGCTACTGACTCCAGCTCCGATGCTGAGTTAGTGTTGATATGCTGTAGTTAGGTACTGTAGCAGCTCATTTAACCATCGCAAACGAAGGGCTGTGTCAACCGTGGGCACCCGCATGGGATCTGTTTGAGTTTCGTATGGCAGCGGTTGTTAACTTGTGGTCCGCGGACCACTGGTGGTCCGCGAGCATATGCCAGGTGGTCCGCAAGCAGGTGAGAGGAAAAACGTTTTTTGGGCGACTTTTCATAAAAAATTTAGAAACGTCACAAATGTGAGAAAGTAGGTGAATGACTAGAAAAAGGTCATCTGAAGGTAAATGGAAGAAAATCTGAAAATGTTGGTGAATTACTAAAAAGGTCATCAGAAAATATTTGGAGGGTAAATGCGGTTCGGTGATGAAAATATGTGCGGCGTGGTCCTCGATGCCGGCTCAGTTGTAATGTAGGAATTGCAGGAGTAGTTTGGGATGAAGACAAGAGATTATTGATCTCCCGTAAAGAAAAGATGATGGATGGTCTGTTACTTCTGATGAGTGTGGTCTGAAACTGAAAGTGGACACATGTTTGGCAGAATGACTTGCTCACCCCAATTTCTGGAATTGTGGACTGTATGACACTATATTTGCTTCAATGGCTCAGCATTTTATCTCAATTTCACACATCTCTGGGGGTTTGAACCTTAGGCATTGGAATTTAGGTAACCATATTGCCGTGTACTCATTGGGCCATTCGACTTCATTGTTTTTATATACTATATAGCTCCTCTTCAGAAATAGGTAGGATAACTTGGAAATTGTCAATATATAGCAGTTACTGTGGGCACTTGCATTTCGCTGTCCTTTTTTTACTGGCCGGCTGTATTTGTTTATGTAGATTGCTCTTGTTCTGTATTTTTCTCTGCTAACTGCCTACGCTCTAAGCAGTTAGGTGGAAGTGGTGGAATCTATTGTGTAAACTAATAAAGTGTAGTGTAAGGTACCAGTATGTGGGCCAGATGCCACCGAACTGCCAGCGCGTACTGGTTCCAAGCCACTCCCAAACTACTCCTGCATCTTTATGTTCGTCTGGCAGAAGCCCCTTTCGGATGTTTCTACGTAATCGCTAATTTACGTCCGCCGTGTTGCTATTAATTTCTACGTACTTCATTATCGTCGTTAATTTTGGCATTGCTGTGTTTGTGGTCAATAGAGGAATGTTTTTGTGTGAGACCCAGAGGACGTCTGTCAATCCTTGCAAGTCTGATTTATCCTGCAGTTTATCTGATCGGTTTGTTGATGCATTGACTGCTTGCTGCTTCGGTCCATGGTTCTGGTTGGAACTCAGACAAAAGTCATTCATTGAACCCTACAGATTTTTCGGTACAAGCATTGCTTTATACCAGCGGTTCTCAACCTTTGGGAACTCGAGGACCACTTATAATTTTGTGTCTCAGTTGTAGACCATCATTGAATAATTTTCGTGTCTTAAGCGATCCCATAAATTTTTTGTGTTTATTCAACTGTAGTGTTGGACTCAATATAATAAATCCGGTAACAGTGAGTATTCTGAATTTTATTTATTTACTATTATTTAAGTAGTGCAATAAAACACACTGCTTAATCACGTAATACCGAATAATTGTTTCTCAAATCACAGTATTATTGGTTTCAGGCTACCGTGTAGGCGTTGATATGAAGAAAAATTTAGCAAACTGGCAAAAGTTATCTGTTTTATGTTTTTATTTATAAGAGCATAAAGGTTAGGTCTGGTCCGAGGTTGAGAACTTTTGTGAAATTGTTTGCGTTTTCCACCATAGCCTGATTTCTGGTAACGTGACCTGTTTGATATTGCACTGTGAGTTCTACTGAGGTCTCACTTGAAATGACCCTCGATTGTTTATTCCTTGCGTTTTATATTATAATCAAGTGGCGCTACAGACTATAGAAGTTAGTTGTTTACTTTTAATTAAACTGGTTGTGTGGACTCCTGATAAAACTGGATTTGCACGTTCTTGCTTCTGTGAGCGGGTCAAGTTTAGAAACCGTGCTCGAGTTTTCAATGTACACAGTGACAAAAAAGGCACTTAGAAGACGTACCACCGTGGTGGCTTTCTGCAGTGATGCACGGACACTATGTAATTGTGAAAGTAAAGCACTTTCATTTGCTATGATGCTGAGTAATGGAGTAATTTCAGTACTTGACTTTCTGTTAGTTTGTCAACAGTTATGATCTTTGTAAATAGGAGTCATCTGCACTCTGCAGTGTACAATTATGACTGATGGTATTTATTACAATTCTACAGATTTCTATTCTTACATGTTTAGATTGTTTAGATCAAGTTTTTTTTATTTGTCAGAGCACTAGTGGTCTAACAGTAGTTGGGCAGATGTGGGTTAACATCTGCTGTCGACCACTTTTTTGCTTAGACTTGTAGATATTTAATCAGATTTTCTGCTGGTTTTCTTGTTTTGCTGTACATATTGTATAAATGTATAAAACATCCTGAATCCAACAATGTCTAGTAGATGCTTTAGACAATGAATTTTGTTATGAACCACATGAATGCTGTGTATTAGAGATGTTTATTTCTGTATACATCGTTTTTTTGTTGCAATTGTGCATATTGTTGTATGAGGTACGGCATAGTGTAGCCGTGGATTTATGTAGCTTAACTTGGAGATGTGTGTCTGCTCAGATATATGATGCATCTGTTAATGTATACAATGTACAGTCGTGTCTATGAGTGTGGAGTCAGCGGGAATTGCTTTTGACGACACTTGGGCCGCAAAGATTGCTTAGAGTCGAAGATGCAATCGGGTGCGTAGAAGTGGCGGAGAGGAGATGAAGTGGACAGCTTCGCTGACTCCCAAGGAAAGAGCTGACTGCATCTGGCTTCTCTCTTGATGCTTCCGTCAAGTGGAATGGACCGGTGGATTCTGCCGGCTGGGTGAAGGCAGGACCTGGAATAGGTAACGCACGCACGCTGCGCAGCGTGGATGATAGAGGCAAGTGGTCGAATAGTGACCGGGAAAGTGGAAGCCCTGTCATAAAGCATTGCTGGCAGACAACCTTGGGGAAGGAAAATGGCACAGGCTGGCACTGCACTACTTCAACTGTTTCTAAGCAGTCGTCAACAATCTATCAATTATTCACTTGTAGAAACGATTAATTGATGAGTGCTTGCTTGGCATGTTGTTTCTGTAGAGCATTTCAAAGTGGTGATTTCTACAAATTTTATGTCATGGAATTGAGTGAATTATTATATCCCTGAGGTACGGAAGATTTAACTTAGGGAGATTTGTTTGGTTAGAGAGCCCTACCGTTTGTCCAGAAATGGCTAGTCTGAAGAAGTTACATATAGTTGGCTGGCATTGATGTTTTGTGCTATTGTGCTAACCTTCCAGCATCAGCTCCTATAGTGGCACCAGTTGGGTTATATTCTTGTATGGAAGTCAGGTGATTTGCATCAAATTGTTGTATATGTTTGAATGCATTGAAATTAGAGTTGTGATATTTCAAAATAAGTTGAAGTATTTCATACATATCCTTCTGTTTGCAAGGCAAAGTCATACTGATTGGTCTGAGTAATTAAATATGAATACTAACTGTTAAATATTAAAAGGAAGTGTTAGAAAAAATTTAAATGCTAGTCAGTTTAGAACATTTTTACAAAAGAACTTGAGTATTACACATCGCACCTAAGGTAGTTATAACTTGTAACTTTTTAGTTTGTGGCTTATTGTAGTTATTTAAAACTTCCAAAGACGGGGATTAATTCAAACGTGAAGGAAAGAGAAAGTAATGATTTTTACTTTCTACCAGGTATATTTTTATTTTAGAATAAGATGCTTTAACCAAGAACTTTTATGGTTTGCTTTTTCGGAGCAGCAGAAACAATTATGCTATGTGCTATGTAACCTGCAGTCTGTGTGCACAATGTCTGAAATAGAGTTGTAGACTATCTACAATCCATGAGGAGGTCTCTAATGCTATGGACAAGGAAGTCTCTAAATAAATGTACATTCGTTTATATGGAAACAGGCTGTCAAGTCGCAGCAAGTTAAAATACGCAATTACCTCATACCATCTACTAATGTTTGTTGTTAAGAGAATCCGGAACCATACCAACGTGTTGGCAGTTTTTTTTGCCAAGGACAATAAAGAGGCAGGCACTCTCATAAAAGGCGCCAATTCCAGGATTCTGTGGTTGAATTGGTGAAACGTTACAGCTGTCCATGACTTTTATAGCTGTGAATGTGTACAGATTCTTCTTCATGACTTTAATGTTGTTTAGGTGTAAGTTGTCAATGTTATTCAACCTTTGAACCACAGAACCACTTGGTGTAATGCTGTGACATCGCCCAGAACAACTCTAGTTCCTACGCTCTATTCTATGGGAATATTGTGGATGATAATATTCCTGGCAATAGAAGATCAGTACCTAATCTGATTCTGAGAGATGGCCTGATTATATAGAACATAGACAGAATTGTAATTGCTCCAGCCACAGAGCAAGACGGAGGATAGTGGATAGTCCGCTCAGCTCCAACAAATATGCATTCAGCCTGTATGGAAGTTTCTAGTGGGTGCTCCATTGGAACAAGGATGTACCGCACCCATCACTCAATCATTCATTCGTAAATTTGTATAATAGTAAATTAGTAGATTATGAACAAATTAAATGCGGTCAATAACTTTGCTATTGCATTCCTAGTCTGCAGTTTTACACGTATGAGGTTGCCCTCCATCCTGTGTAGTGACTGTCCTAGTTCTATCATCTATGAAAGCGTTCGTTTGCTTTTTGATGTACCAGCATCATTTCATTCATCCTAGACTAGAAAGTGTCTCTGATTAGGTTTCTGTGAAGCGGTGCCCTTGAAACGTCTGCAAGCAATTTTTAGATTTGTTTTCGTGCGATACAAGACGCAAAGGACGTCACTGAGTTTTTGTCTATCTCAGATATCCTGCATTTTATCTAGCTGTTTGTTGATATATATTTTCGATGAAAATTGCTAATATTTGACGCCGTTTTTCTGTCAGCATAGCAAGTTTTTAAATGTTATCTGTGGTGCTTCTAAAGAATTGCTTATTTTGAAAGTCTCAATTGCTTCTATTTCCATAATGATCTAAATCAGACTTTGAACATCTTGGCAGTACAACACAAGCATAACTTCTCCCAGATGAAACTTGGAAATTTTTAGTGAAACATCGGTAATGCCAACAGTGACAATGAATGCAATCAATTGAGCAAATAAGAAGGCGCAATTGCACGGCTAAAGATTGCACATGTAGAAAATCCAAGACCATTCTGTAACTCATAATAAAAGAATTGAAGGTGATCGATTTCATTTCTGTTTTATTTATTTATAAGTTTGAAATTAAAAACATCTGCAGACAAACTGTGAAAGACATTTAAGACAGTTTTGCCGCGTCTTTCATTCTGTTCTCTTTCGTACACACGTTATTATCTCGTCATTTAAAATCAGTGATTCGAGAACATGTGAAAATACTGCTGTACACCACACTTCGCACTACTTGAATGTTCTATAAACAACATGTTGCTACAATTGACAATGGTCGATTGATGGATTTGTTTTGTGTATCATGCAATGTATGTATGTTTTATGACATCTGAAAGCAGTTGCCAGTTACAACTAATTATTATTCAGTAAAATTATTGTTGCTATTCAGTATAGTTATTAGTATTAGAAACTTGTGTAGGTTATGTCATGCAGCAGTGTGAAGCCGAGGGTGCAGTACATTTAGTATATAAGAGTCATTGCACTCTTGTTTTTATACCAGACGTGCGCGTATCAAGAAGAGACCCTTTAATATACTTTTGTTTAGCAGAGAAAACCAGGATTTGTACAGTAGTTGAGGTGCAAGTATCAATGGGGATGTGACACTGGTTGAGCTCTGCATGTGAGTCGGCCTGTGGGTTGTTTATATTCTAGTTATGTGAGCAATGTTTGCGTTGCTATGAACGTTTTGTTCTAAATGTACTTTAGGTCCACTTAAGTCGTAGAACAGCCTAGATGTTTTTGTGAGGTGTTTAAGAGATACTATATGAAGTATTTAGATGCCTACTACATGTATATTAATAGACCATAGAGGCGGCTGTTAATCATGAAACACTATTGCTTTCGGTTTAAATAATAAGATCTTCTAGAATGTAGTGGCACTGTGTGAATAGGAAAAGTATGCATACAGTGTAGTAGGACCTTTTCCAAGTTGGCTATGTGTCACCGTTCAGAGAAACTCTTCTGGATTTCAATTCATGAGTGCCCAGTCACTATGAGGTCCATGTCTGGCATATGCTGCACTTCGTGAGTTTTCTTATCAAAGCACGACATAATTTTATGAACATTGTACAGACATATTAAGGTCAGACTGTGTAGTGTGCAACACTGTACATGGCCATAGGTTCGTGAACTGTAGGTGGCCCAAGACTCTGAGTCAGGTGGAGTGCGCAGCTATACTGCCATATGTTGTGAGACTTTTATTGGGATGGCAGATTAGTAAGTTACTAACGTCGTAGCAACATTCAGTCGCTCATAGTTTCTGTGCTTCTGACTTCCGTGTCCATATCATAGCAGCCACTCTTCTTCACAGGTGTCGATTATTCAACACCTCGAGTCAACGTCTTAGCCATCAGAGCAGTTAACGGGCACTTGAACGATGGATCACAAGTGATTAATTCACTTTCGTTCGTTTGAACTTGCATGTTCAGCTAATTTTTGTTTAGACACACTTGACAACATAGCGAAACGTGTTGTATCATCGTACATCAGCTTCTAAGAAATGCTTTGCTGTAGGCTTTGGCCTATCGATATTCATTATCAAGACAAATTGCCCAACAACATAAATGCTGCAAACTCAAACACGTAGTCCCACTCTAGCAATTTGACTTGCAACTAAATTTTTAGCTTTAAAGTTTAAAGTTCAAACAAAGTACGCCTAAGCCTACTACAATGGCTCAAAAGAAGCTGGTGCCCAATGCCTATGCTCGGATTTTGAGTGGTGCTTTAGATGTTTCGAACTTCTTCGGAGATTATGCTTGCGATGATTAGGCCTACATAGCAGGGATAGCCCATAATTTAGGTTGGCCTGTAGTCGGGATAGCCCATAATTTAGGTTGGCCTGTAGTCAACTTTGCAGCATACACTTCAATCCTTCAGAGCATGTTTCAAGAAAATGCTGTCACTGCACTGTGTCATAATTATCATGTGAGCATCAGAAAAAGTTCATGACCTTTTTAAACCACATTCTTATCGTTGCCCAAATAGCCTTTTATCATTTTGTGCGTTAAAACAAGCTCTGCGGATCCTCCTACCTCTATCACCTCTCTCTACCCTCTTCCACCCTAACACTTCTCCGCCCTTTGTCACGTCATCACTAAAATTTGCAGATCACTCCATATCCATGACATTGTAGCTGTACCATCCATCAGGAATAAACTTAAGAGTATTATGACAAACATCCGACTTATCGTACGAACTCTTCAAAACCGCACCTCTTCCACACTCACCTCAGGTCTTTCACTACAAACTGAAAGCACTACTTTTCACAAAGCCTCCTATGACCTCTTTCAACTCTGGCCATCTAGCCTTTGCATTTTGACCTGGAACCGATTTACTTTCCAGACTTGACTTAAGAGCCTGTGAATAACTTGGTTCCCACGACTTTGCCTTTTGTGGAGACTCTAAGAAATGCTTCAATTTAAGATAATTATGTCCTGCTTGTGACTTTATGTAGATATGTCTCCAAAATCTCAGAACTTGCAAAGAAGTAAAAAAATTTTTAAAAGACAGCAACTCATATTATTGCCGATTTGTGGGAACAGCTTTGAAAGGTTGCTGGCTATTTTCTTCACCATGAAGACAGCACATACCATTTGACTACCTTGCAAATTTACCATGTAGAAAACTGTTACAGAAATGGACTGGTTTCAGAATTTTTTTGATTAAACATCTTACATCATGAAACCCAAACAGGTATCTGAATTTATGTTCAGAAAACACGATCAACAAAATACAGTGTTACATTGGAGAGCAAGCACTTGTCCATTATCTTGGTAACAGTGACTTCAATCATAAGACAATTTTAAAAGAAAACATTAAACTTGGAGACAGCATCATTCACATTATCCATGTCATTTGCCTTATTATGTACATGTTTCTTTTTATATTAAAATAGTATCTAGTAATCGGTGCATTTAGAACTGTCTCAAAAATCAAAGCAACCGTCACAGCTCAGGATATTTCTAATCTAGAACAGCTGACAATCTTTCTACCATATGTCATAAATCTCCGAGATCGGTTTCTGCTGATTCTTGCAAATGTTAAACATTACATAAAATAACAACAATAATAGAAGTCTATTGTAACCGGACAATTCATTTCGCACTTTCCAACTTAACATAACATTTCTCTTGGAACCTGATCAAGTTTAAAGAGTAAAAAATTATGGATTTGTTATTGGATTCACACAAAATAATCTAAATGCACATTACTAATCAAGAAAAACTGTGCAGGTGATAGATTCCTCTGAATACACAGCCTGAAGTACATTGGAAAGCTTCATTCGTAATACCCACAAAACGAAATGGCATTCAAATAAAACAACTTCAGGACTCGAGCTCTGTACTCTGCACCTAAAAGTTTCAATCGCGAAGCTTGGCTTCTATATTCAAATAGTTTAGTGTTGTCGCCTCACTCTGTGTCGAATTATACAATTCAGCTGTATGTTAAGCTGGCGGCAAAACGAAATAATATGCAGAGTTCAAAACTGAGACATAAAATACGAACAATGCAATCTGAGGCTTATATATAATTAGCAAATGGTCACATGCACGCATAATTCAATTATAAAACAGTACTTTCAATAACATCTGTCACATCTGCACTTGAAAAGTATCTTTTCACACGTGTAATGGCCAACTTATTTATGTTTCATGACAGTTAAGTATGCATAAAGTTCACTGTTCAAATTCCGTTTATGTACACCGCGCACACTGACACACAGCCTTAACGCTCATTTCCTGGTTTTTCACGTTTTCACTCAGCATTGGTTTCCTGGCCGCCACTGATTGAAACTCTCAAAAGCCCGACCAGTATAGGAAGTGCCTACAATTGCAAGAGACTCTGTTAAAACATCCAAAAACAGTTATGAAAACAATTCAATTAAGCGTTTCTCATTCAAAGAATTACAGAACTTTCCATACTGTTCCTTGGGCTTGGACAGCTCTTACAAGGCAGTCCTTGTGTTGTTTAAATTTTCCGGTCTGTTTATTTTCGATGAAGCACAAACGTGACTCCATCAATTGTTCTTATAAGTGCACAGATTGCTAAATCTTTGCAATTATAATACTGGAATCAGAGATGAAATCCAAGAGCCTTACAACAACTGGACCACTAGCAGTATTGAATATTGAGGGCAGTCAGTACAAACACAACCGACTTAACAGTTACAGTGTGCACTGCTGAGAAACGCTTTATGAATTAATGAATTAATCGATACGATACCACAAGTAAAAATGTAAGAATATAAAAAAATTTGAGGGTAGATATGACTGCTTTTACGCTGTACAGTGAATAAACCTGTACATTGTATATATATATATATATATACACACACACGTACAACACATCATAACATAGATATATTACGAAACATTGACGAACTAGTAAGCCTTTTGATTTGATCAAAGTTGGGCATAGATGACAATACCTGTAAAGGTTGGTTGTCTGCCAAATCCCAGCATCCTGGCAGGCATCGAGCTATTGCTGTCTTCGCTCTCAGAATCTGCAAGAAAAGTTGAAGAGAAGATGTTCAAGATACAGGGCGAATGACACGCATACGAAAACGTCTAACCTGGCAAATTTTAAGGGACACTGTTAAAGTTAATCTAACGCTGCAGTGAAATTATAAACACGTCAAACACTGACCCAGAAAGATTCTCTAAGATACCCTCAAACACAAGACGATCAATCACTGGTCAATATGGGCATAGTGTTCGGTTCCTTGTGGTGACTAAAGGCTCACAAGTTAGAATCTACCTCATGCCTCTTGCAATGGGACCTTGAGCAAGTAATTCACTCGCAATTGCTCTGTGGTAATGGACAAGACTCTGATACGAAGAATCTAAAATCTAAGATCAAGTTCCATAGTCTTCCATAGGTAAATTCAACTATCCTTAACCAGGCGGCACAGTAAATGGGGCGTTTCAACACGTTAACTCCCACTCACCATCAGCACTCTAGTCGAGAGTGCCTCAAAACAATTCACACTACTAAAAGGCACTACAATGACTACATAAATACTAGAATACACTACAATACAATCGCAAGGAAACTAAATGATGCAGCTTCTTTTCGCCCATCAGATGAAAAAGCAAAACAACAACACAGAATATTTACCAGGACACGAGAGGTCTTCAACCATCGTTGGTATAATGCCTGAGGGGCTTGCGGCACTACTGGGCAGAAGCTTATCGCTCTGACCGCCTCCCGTTTCTTGGCACCCACTCGGATATTTTGTCTAGAAACAACAATGAAAAGCGTCGGGCAGTTTAAAACCTAGCATCAGCAACATTAGCATTAGATTGACAGTCTTTTCTTGCGCTATATGCTTTCCTGTGTATCTGAAAATGCAACTCAAAATCTGTACGGCACCTCTTGCAAAGTGACTCTTTTGAAACCAGTTGACTCAATTGTTCAGCAAACAGTCTCCCATTGTCTACATACATACTACATAGTTTTTACAATTCGTCATGTAAGTTCACAGAATTATGCGTACTTTGTAAAATTGTTCATGCACAATAGGCTTCTCCTCTAAGTCTTAGAGATTGATCTTGTGATTGGTTTTCGCATGCCACTGGCAGATGCCTTCTGCAGTAGACACAGAAGAAGTTGATAATTACAATTAGCAAACCATGTAAACCAAATAGCGTGCTAATTGCCTACCTGCGGCAGTGCTTGAACTAGATACTGGTCTTCGTCAATGATGTCATTGATGTCTTGCAGCATTGCATCGGAGTCATCCATGGCGGTGTACTGTTCCTTGCTGAGATCAGGAGCAGCGGAACCCTCGTGTAAATCTACACAAACAATAATAATTTACGTATAAAAAATCAATAAAACTTGATATTATTGTAACGATTGCCAAAGTCATTAAGAATTTTGAACCCACATGAAGTACAATCAGAACTTCGAGTCAGAAATCTTGAGGCCAACAAAAAACTCTGAGACAATTTCTTAGATTCAGTTCAACCACATTTAATAAGTGCTCTACAGAAGTGAATAAATAAATGATCTCCTTACAGTGGTTCATCAGTTGCAACATTTTCGTAGTAGGGTCCTGCTGCAGGTCTCTTAAGATCCTGTCCACCTTGTCTTGGTCGTTGAGCCTCGGAGGAGGACTTTCATTCTGTACGACGCGCATGCCCTTCACTGGCACCATGTTGAATGACGATGACGATTTGCCATCATCTGATTCTGGTGATGAAGGCTGCATTATCCTGAAAGACGGGAAAGCAACAGATCTAAACTAAGTAGTAAATACTGAGAAGAAATTGACTGCTTGCAAATCTCCACAACACTCGGAATTTTCCAACCGAGAAAAATTAAAATATGAATAGGAAACAACCAGAGAGAACGATAGGAAACAATTTTTCTATGATCATTAATTTCTGCAGAAAAGTCGAATATAACATCACCAGACAGTGCAACATACTTCTGTACACTTTTGGTATTGCACTTTTTCTTTTACTTATTTGGCCAATGCCCATATTAAATTGAGACTAGAAAGCCGACGCAAGCACAGATGGATATGGTACTACGCAGCTGAGCATCAAGAACCAACTGCGGATCTTAAAGAATTGCACCCTTATGCTGAAACGAGAGAGTTTAGACCAATCATAATCGTCATCTATGATTATTCAATCTTATCATGTTGACATAATACAACATGTTATATGCTAGCGGAGATTGGCAACTGCTACTATTAAACCATCGTCAGAGAATACCTGTCATTAAACAGCATGTGGCGCTTTGGCGTGTAAACTCCAACACACCTCTGGGCTGTAGTCGGGACCGCTTCTGAGTAGCAGGAGACTTGAAGGCGCGGTATAGAAACGTGTGAATAAATAAATAAATAAAATGTACTGTAAAGATCTTACATTTTGTTCTTAGTCGTGTGAGGTCTGGGATATACAACGCATTTTACGTATAGAAAAACGGACCAACTCACCGTGTCTGTATGCCCATCATTCCACTGTTGGCAAGGAGGACCTCTTCAGCTCCGCTCCTTGGCCTAAACAGATCAACGTTACTGAAGTTTTCCGGATTCTTTCGATCCGTCTTTCGACTCTTTTCGTGGTTGTAGAGGCCAAAGCCAAGGTCATCCAGAATGTTGTCTGGCATCTTTTCATTATCAGACATCGGTTCATCAGACAGCATGTCAATGTCTCCCTTGAAGATACCAACAGAGCTCGGCAGCAGTGGATCTATTTTACTCAGCGGAGAATTCAGGTGAGGACCAAATACAAAGTTCTGCAAAACAACGCAAGAAAATAATAACAATATTAATAATAAGGATGATTTATGTAGCGCCAATGCTCAGACGAAGAGAAAGGCGCTTTACACGAGTTCAGAAAGTCTCAACTCATTGTCACAGAATATTAGTTTTGCCTATTTGTGTGATTCATAGAGAGGATTATCAGTTCATCATATTATTACAAAACCAATTAAAAAGCGACACCGATATGAAGTCGCATGTTATCGCGTGTCGTGCCATGCGGTCCGTATTTCGTATAACCTGTCTGTAATCATACTGCGTTTGTCAATATGAATATAATAAAGAATATTATTTATCGACTTCAGATTAGTGTGCATGCATGCATGTGTGCATCTGGACTGAATAATCAGCGTTTAAAAATTTACCTCTAAAAGGCACTGAACTGCAATACAAGGGTATTTGAACACTGAACGGTCTCCCATTGCATGGATGTAAATAAAATTTCAGTAGATGTAAATAGCATGGCAGCCCCTTCCCAATGTTTCTTGTTTAACAGATGGAAATAAAATGTCAAAATTGTAAAAGATAACAGAAACCAAATATCCAACTAGAAGACTTTCATCAGTGTCACTCACCACATTCTGGGTGTTGAATTTCTCTGAAAGAATAAAGACAAATTTCATTACTGGCTTGTGTGCAAAAAAAGTCAGTTTGAAAACCAATAGCAAGTCAGATATGATTTTAAAATGATAGCCGCATTATAAAAACGCAGAAAATGCATCGTAACTCGCAAATATGCGCATCTCAGAGTTTACAGAGTTTCTGCACAAGACAGAAACAGAATAGAAAGAAACCACAATTGATCATAGCACCTTCGGTTTGCAAGGCGACTACAAGGTGCCATATAGTGTCTAACAGCACACTACATCTAGTCAAACTGATATTTCCTTTCAAACTCTAGCAGGCTGGTCTCCTGACAGTGAAATGTGTAATTGTGTATGTGATCCGACTAACATGGGTCTGAGCTAGACTCCGTATCGCAGTAATGCTTTTCTGCAAAAAAGTCTCATAATTACTGTTTGCACATATGCTAGAATAAATAAATGAAATTTCTATGCAGCATTTTAGAAAGTGCTCAGATCACACACTATACATAATTGCAAATAAAGCTAGGGTACGACCGGTAACCGTTCCGCCAAACCGTTTCGGCCGGAAATCAGCTAATCGGCAATAATCGGTTTCGGTAGAAATAATGCACACAAATACAAATAGTTGAAGAAATAACAAAATTAAGAAAAGTTTAAATCATTGAATAAACTTGCATAATGACCTTTTATAAGTTGTATCGTAGATAATCCGCCATTTGTAAAATGTAAACTGATCCAGGTAACCTTCGCTTTAATTAAGTAAATTCCAAGTTGAAGCATGAAAAAGCCAAGATTCCAAGGTTGGCGA
>JAQFXW010000837.1:0-16771 GCA_034693945.1 Dendrobaena attemsi
ATCGAGGGAAGAATGAAGGGAAAAGGAGTAACGGAAGACCTAGGCAAAAACTGCTGGACTGGATGATGGGAAACGGATACAAAGAACTTAAAAAAAAGAAAGAGTACAGCAACGAGAAGAGTGGAGCCATTGGACGTTCGGACCTGCCGGAGGGCAGAGAACTTGACGAAGAAGATGTACCAAATATGCCATTCGATGTTGTCCTAAAATTGTTTATAGGTTCCTTGTATGAATGGTTGCTCATTGGCAGAAAATGCAGACTGATCGAAGACGTTTGACTGACTGACACCTTACAGACAGACAGACAGACTAGACTGGCTGAGAGCCAACTGATTACTAGTGGCAGGGTTTAATGTGGGTGGGAATGCATTCCCACTGCTCTCGAAATTCTTTGCTTGAGTTCCCACTGCTCCAATGCAAAAGAGCCACATAATACATACAAACAAATCAAACCTTCGGAGTTCCCACTGCTCACCCAGACCACCTTAACCACTGACTACTCGAAATTGACTCCCTGTATAGTCCACCATTAGCCACTTTGCATGCATTAGTTAGATCAGAGTTCCAAGCTATTGACTGGTTCTTGTCCATTATGCTGGAGGGCTACTGAGCTGCTTTATCTCTCTTGCATTATGTACTAGAACAAATAGAGTGGACAAAAGATTGTGTGGCATACATGCGATGATGATCTGGAGATGGCCATTGTCATCAGAACTCTCCGCTACTACGTTTAGCTCGTTTAGCTCGTGAAGTGCTGTCCAATTGTCTTCTTTCCTTGACGTGACTTTGTGGGTTAGAATTTAGAGTGCAGTTCTGCCCATCAATGAGAAGTAGGTCACATTTTAGCATGAGACAAAAACCACAAACCCAGTAGTAAAAAGCCTGTTTTACATACAGAGCGTGCTTCTGGTTTTTGTCCGAAGTTTGCCGTCGCCCATCGGTTGATGAAACCCGATCCATTTGGTGCACGTTCTCGACATCATGTTGCACCATTAAGGAGTCTGTTAAAAGCATGACGTACCTGTGTGTATTGTATACACTGTATGCTATGTGCTGTATCCTATACCTACGACTCTGTTGTTGAGCATGTAGCATTGACTCAAAGTACTTGTTTTTTTTTTCAGTCTAATGATGCGCTGCATTTTCCCCTTTTTATGACTTTTGTCATTAAACTGGTCACATTATTAGTAGATATATTGTTCGATGTATTGTGTTGCATTATCTTTTTGCCATTGTGTTTTGATGCACTTTGTACTAAGACAGATGTCGAGTTGTTATCAGTCATTGTAGACTGCATGCGACTGATTCTGTACTATGAGTTTCTATTCATCTGATTTCATGACTGAATCTTCGAGTGACAGCAGAACACATGTGTTTTATTGTACTTAAAAATTTATAAAGACAGATATGTCATGATCACTCTGCTGGCAATTTCTTGTGAGCAGAGAATTCCGTCAAAGGTTCGCTTGTCATGAACTAATCACAAGACAATTAGTCCAGGATCTGTTGTGTCTTTTGTGCTGCAAAAAATCTTGATGTATTTTATATTTAAGGAAACCAGATGTACCGTAAGTTCAACTGCAAGAAATAATTTAAACTGATGGATGTTGATATATTGGATATCACATTGGCATTAATAATTTAAAGATCCGAGAGCTTAAATTGTTGAGTCTAGGTAGACTCATTCTTCTTTTGCTTGGTAGTGCAGTTGCCATTACACATTTGGGCATGCTGAAGTGGGAGTTGCCTCTGAAAAGACTTTAGACTCTGAGAGTCGCTATATCAATTCTTCAGTACAATACATACGAAATACCTTATTTCATTGAGTTGGGAGAAAATCTTCATCATTTTGGTATCGTTCTTAAATTACATTTACTCTCCTGTGCTTGTTGTCTAATGAATTAATTGATTGATTGTTGTTTCAGGCTCAGCCGTTGGTACTACTTTTGATGAAGTGCGGCGAGTGTTGGTCAGGAGCAGTGTACCTGACGTTGACGTCAGTTTCATGTCATGTGAAGAGACAGGAGACAGGAGGTTTGGATCTCCAAATGACGGCACTGCTTTTCCACAGGAGGAGGATAAGAAGCTACTCAAGGACTTATTAGACCTTCGAAACTTTGGTCTTTCGGCCCCAAAGCCTGTATCATCGGCCGTCAAAGTTCAACAGGTCTACAGCAGTAAATACAAGGACTCTGATTCGAGCGACGACGATTCAGCGGGTGAAGTTGATTCGCCGCATTTGTCAAGTTGCAGTGGTTCTGCCTTCAGGAAGAGTGACTCGATTCGTAGCTCTTTGCAGACGAACAGTTCTTCAGTCGTCTATGGCAGCGACGGAGCCACGAATAAAGTGGTAGGGAGCGGTTCAATCCATAGCAACCCTTCCCATTTCATGAATCCTTACAGTCATCCAGAAGAGCCATCAAATCAGAATCTAACTCGTTCTGCGGATGAGAGATGCAGTGTGACATCAAGATTAAGTGGCATATCGCAGACTGCTGATGAGGAAGAGCATATAACTGATGCACAGTCATCGGATTCGGCAGCAGATAGTGTGGCTGCTGCCACAGACGGAGTGGCTGCCACCGCAGCCTCAGCATTAGCTGTCGGAGGTCTTTCCCACTTAGAGCCCGGTGACGAAACAGACTCACTGAAGAAGCCCTGTAAGTCCAGTTCCTATTATGGCTATTTGGCATTGTCAAGGAATTCTTGGTGGTACTTTTCTTTTGTTTTGGTCTTTTCTAAGGATGTCACTATCAATTGTACTTAACATTCTGTCTTCATTTCAGTCTGAGGTAATTTGCGCCAAACGCCAAACTGTAGAGTCTGATTGGATGACAGTAAACATGGGGTTAAGAAATGCTCCAAGACCTCCTACAGTAGCACCCTTGACAATATTGACATGCCAGATTAAGATTTATTATTATGATATTAATTATAATTACTGTTATACCTCCAATTGTTGCAATGTCTCAATGCAATGAACATTGAAGCATCTAGACGCTTTAAAACTCGTGTGAAATTGTTTTTTTAAATAATTCTTGGAGGAGAAACAGTTTTAAGCATTGGAGCAGCATTTGTACCTCGGTAGTTGCTTTGATGATATCAATACGGAATGCCAAAGGACCCTTTGCCGAAAATCTCAGGTTGGGGGATTGTAAAGATTTGTTATGACAGACAGGCTGATTCTGAATTGTACAGGAAGCCAGTGTATTTACTTTAACACTAATAGGATTATAATTATTATTGTTATATTACCTGTACTTCTACTATGATCTCAACTTCAGTATAGTGGGGTGCTTGTATTATGTTCACAGCATCAGTATAACATGAAGTAATTGGGGTCACAGCAGCTGCAACTGCCCATGATGCTGTCTGCATTACAGGCCAAGTGCTGTAACCAGTCACGCACCATGCCCCATTGCCACATGCCCAGACTGCAGATCTTATTTTGATATAATTCAGAGATAGACTATTTATTATTTTATTACCAAATTTGATTAAAGTAGATCAAAATTTATTTATCAACATAAGATTTAAAATAAAAATAGTTTTTATCTTGCAGAGTACTGTTACTTGAAATATTCATTAGATAGTCTGGCAGCAATCAAGGGCGCAGATGTAAACGCAAGATATATAGAAACCAGCGAGGAACATCAGCTGTATTGCAGCTACATAAAAGTGTATCAGAACACTTGATATGGCGTGCTTGGAAGTATCTTACAAAGGCACAGCAGTAATGACTGTCTAGCAGATGTAAGCAAGTGTGTTTCAAATTAAAGCTGTTGACAATTGTATCCTGCACAACAGCGTCAAAGGCAAAATTGAAACTCGGAGGGAGGAAGATGGTTGGTCCAACACACGATAAGGCACGATGTGCTTGAGTTGAAATGCGACAGTGTTACTCGTGCTTGTCTCTGCGGGCCACAGAGCACACCGATTGTCGACCCAGCTGATTTGGGATCGGAGCACAGAGCTCACTGACAGATGCTGGAACGGGTCCGATAATTGAGGCAGGTGTCGCCTTAATTGTCTCAAAAGCAATTCACTCTGCAACCGGAAGCGATTGTAGTGAAAGCGAATCAATCCTGCTGGTATATAGACTTTACACATGAGAGTATTTTGACCTTGTTGACTACGACTTCAATGGCACATATATCTTATACTATTTGTATTCTAGGCATATTTAAAATGATAATAAGTGAGCACAGCGCTGGTCAATCACAAATTTCCTGTCAGTGCTACATAACAGAAACGTCATGCGAAGAGCTGTTGAACAAAGTAGCCAATCACAGAAAGTTGACGGCCCTTGATGATTTGTTGACAGGTCCTAGAAATTTCTCTGATAGTCCTGATCCGTGTATTCATACTCGACTGTGGAAAATTGCTTCACAGACGGGCAGCGTTCTGGATTTATTTTGGCTCTTGTAATTTATACATATCTATATGCGTGATGTGTTTTTCAGCATATGAAATTGAGAGATTTTCTTTGAGGGTTCTTTTACGACTGCTGCGTAAGATTCGTCCTGCTGGTCGTTCATTTATGGGTTGCGCCTATGCTTATAGCGCCTATGCTTATAGTGCCATTTACCTAAAAGCCTCTGCCAGTTTTCATTAGACTCTCTGCTTATATCTGACTTTTGCTGCCAATTTTCCGTGTCCTGTAATTCCTCTTTCTCGTAACTCTATTTACAGAATGGTGAGAAGCCATTATTCACTGCCCTGTGTGTTTCTGATACTGTTGTATTCGAGTTGTTGGGGGCACTTTATTAGATTAGCATCACGGCTGCATTTTCTTGAGTTGGTTATCTGTCTGCATTTTGCCAAATGGATAGCTAATCTCTTATATAAATCTTATTCCAAGATCTCTGATGAATTCCAATTAGCAAGAATTTTGCTGCTGGCTCGCTGTGCAATTTCAGTGATTCCTTAAATCAGATTATTTTGAGAATAATTAAATTCCTATGGCATTGGCTGGCGCAGCTGTGTGTTTCTTCGTCTGTCCTACATTATTTAAATCAGATTGTGTGTGAAAGTTTTATGGCTGAATGCAGAATGTGGAACTATACGCCTGTCGTCTTTTGGGAATGCATTCCGTTGGCAAAATCATGGAAATGTCAAATGATATTGAATGGCCTTATGAATATGATATAGAATTTCATTTTCCTGTCTGACCTTTCTGCCATTTAGGAATCGTTCTTCTTCCTTTTTGTCTAGTATTTGACTGAGTTATATAATGGATGTAGTGGGTGGGGATTGCAAAGGCACTGACTTCTCTTATTCTTAGTGGTCTGTGGCATATTGAAAATTGTTTTTATTTATTTTAAGCACCACTCGCTACCGTTTCTAATCATCATCAATCAATGGCACTGAGCAATAGTGAGTGAAGAAGGACTTGCTCAACAAGTGTTAAAGTGCCTTTTAAAATTAATAGCATTGTACTACAAGTAGGTGTAAGTGTCATTACCACAATGTCCTAGACTTGATTCATTAATAGCACAGGTCTCTCTGTGGAATTCACTTCCCCATCATCTTTACTCCACCTTTCTCACTGTAAAGTGTTTCTGCATCTTTCTCTCATCTCATTGCCTATCTCCTCTTTCGGAGTCTTCGCACTGGGAGCAATTCTGAAAAACAAATGCTGTGATTACCACTTTGTAAATTTGAAATACACTACAATACAATACATGGTACCAAATGACCTATAGTCGTGTGATCTGCTTCGATTAAATTCCCGACAAAAGAGCTGTTAAATTATTGTCCGTCTCGATTCTAATATTAGATTGAACGTAATTAAATGCAAAGGAAAATGATATCATGGAGCATTATCGTTGTACATCAATCCATAGGCCTTCTAATGACAGTTTTTTAATCATGCTGTCCCAAGCTCACCCTGGTGCAGATCTATCACACATATTGCAGTCGCCTATTGATCTTATCTGAACTGAATATTAGAATGAATTTGGAAAGTCAAAGGAGGTCACTAACTGAAAACTGGAAAGAACATGTGTGGAGTATGAGATTGATGAGAATCTGAAATCCTTCAATATCTTCTACAATATCCCATGCAAGGTGCAGTGAATTAACTAATGGAATAGCTCGTGCAAAAATGTACTTGTGCCTAGGGCCCCAAACTCCTTAAAACGGCTCTGGAATAGCTATGAAAGCTAATAAACACCCTACCTTTGAATAAAAGCTCTTCGTGTGTTTTTTGTACTTGGCTATTTCTTTATTATTTCTGATATTGAGGAGGATGGGAAATTAGAATTTTGAATTACTATTAATATCATGATAAGCAGTTATTGTACTTTGGAATTCCTAATAAATCTATACCTATGATTAATATCATGTCAAGCAGATATTATTCAGTTACACTCAAACAAGTGATACCTATACTAATGATAGTATATATAATAGTGGGATGATAACGATGATGATCCAGTTTAACTAATTACTTGACTTGTGTGTTTGTCAAGTGTTTGAGCAGCTGGAAGTAGTAATTTCTCGACTTCTATTTGAACGCCGGAGATAGACTGAACCGGTTTAATTCCGGGGAAACTCGATCCAATTCCCTGTTTGATCAGCTGATAATATGCGCGCAGTCCGAGCGAGCTATTCTCTCATTGTTGCATCGACATATGGTCGTTCCATGTGAATGGCTATCGTGTGTCCACTGCCGACAGTCCGTCCGTCCATCGGTCAGTCCGAACAAGTAGCTTAGACTGACCGGTCGCCGGTGCTGAGGGTGTGGATGATGGACTTTGGAGACGGTCCTTTTCAATTATTGCGGTGGTTGTGGTCTTCGCTGCTCGTTCATTCTACCTAATATTGACGGCTGCTACGTAGGTTGCCTGCCGCTGGTCTTCGAGTTATTTCAGCGACCACCAGGCGCTGAATGTGAGTTTGCCTACGGCGGTGGCCTGTGCTGTCGTTCTGTTTGCCGTGCCCTGCGTCATTTGCCGAGTAATACGTTCTGGGACTCGGCTGGTGGACCCGTCTGACCATTCGTCCGTTTCTGGTCGTAGAATTTGATATCCGTTTGGCAGCGTAATGGAAGCCTGTCTGCCTGGTGAAATACAAGTGAAAGTCCTCCTGTGTGTTTTGAATCCTCCTGTGATTTCTCACAGCAAACTGTTGGCAGTTGCTAGACTGCAGAAAACAAAGTCCAGTTGCTAATCATTCATATTGTGACTGGCTATATTCTTACGTATGACTCTCCTTGGTTAGAAAGTAACAATGGAAAATGCAGCTGATATCCTAAGTGATAAAGTAGACATACGATTGACCTGATGAATGATAGCAGGATTGCTGACATGCCCAGCTGAGAGTGGCACACTAGAAGTTAAGTGTTGCGTGTATCAAAATATATACGCGTGTTTATTTATGAATGAATGTGGTTGGCTTTCAACTATGTTTATTTTATTTGTTTCAACAACAATCGTATAATACTTTATTCTGCTTTAGTATTTCCATGTCCTACCTAAGAGAAATTGATTCTACTAGTTAAATATAAATACTTACAAGAACAGTTTTTCCATAGTTGGATTGTTGCCGTTATACTTGTGCAGCAATCAGATATCCATTGAACATGCCAAAACTGTTACTTGTCTTATTTGAGAGATTTAGACAAATTTATATGTGGCACTTTCTTGTGATAAAGTAGACATACGATTGACCTAGTAGTAGTAGTCGTTGAGTGTTGGATATTCCCATATTTACACCATTAGCAAATCCGGTGCATTCGTTATGCCACTCTCTTTTGTTATTCGAACTATTCGTTGTCACCAAGATTTTATTACGGTTGTTTCTCTCCGTGTGTGTCTGTGTTACCCCGTTGTTCTGGAAAATCCGTCCGGGTTTGTTCCCTTGGTGAGTGCGGTCGTGCTGAACTTGATGGATAATGATAAATGATGCAATAAATGTTGACTTCTCTTGAGCTACTGATCACCACGCATTTAGTGCAGATGTGCACGTGGTACCTGTTCATTGTTATAGTTTGACATTCATTCATTTAATGTTTACATACAGGGATTGTCAACAGTAAATAGTCACAATTCAACAGTGATCTCTTGGCAACTTTTCTCCAGGCATTTGAAGACCATTCTTTCCCAGTGCAGATTCATTGTACCAGATTTGGAGCAAGTATAATATGAAGGGTCTCTCTTGAAATGGGGCTATGTTGCAGTTATGTAGTTATGGCATGGAACTTTGCTTCTTCCTCCTGTCACAAGCATCCTATGTGGTTTATCATTGGATTGATTGAATCCGAATCCATGTTTTGATGTGATGTTTGTATGCATTAAAATTTTGACTATGACTTCATCTGAGGAGACCTAGTTATGTCTTGTACATCTAGATTCTAGATGACAGTGTGCTAGAAGACATTAGGTTTCATTAGATTTCACCCCGAGTACCAGGCACTAATATTATGGCCATTATGGTCATAATACCTTAAAGGGGCACTATATGAATTTTGATTGATTGATTGATAATACACACTTGTAATGTGTTGCTAAGTCAATGTCATGTCTTGCCACTACCTGCATTGGGAGTGAATAATTGTCCAGCTGCTATGACAGGTTGGAGCTGGTTGTAACATTTTTCATGTGATAGAACAATTATCTTTTGTTGATTGCCTAGTATTAGAAGGCGAATGGCATCATCGGCATTTGTTTGCCTCTACATTGACCTTTGCAATGTATCCCCCTCATTTGTAGATTTATGAGTTTTTCTGGTTTTGCTTGAATTTCTTGATCTTCTCTGACGTAACAAAGTCTTACATTATGTGCACTGTGGCTTTCTTCATTGGTTATGCTTTCTTGCAATTTTACCTACTGTGGTGATGGTAATTAATCTAGCAAATTTTATGCCTTCCATCCTCGCCTTTAATTCCATTTGTTGGTACACAACTTTTCGGCCATTTTTTGCCAAGTATTGTATATCTGTATATTATTATTACTGTCATTTGTCATTGTTAGCAATATTGTGTTACTCGTACTACTCTTTTAATTTTACTTCTCTAATTGTAATAATGATCTTATTATGTTATCTCTCAGGAAGAAATTATGTCAGAAGCGGTATGTAACAGATTAGGGCTCTTTCTCTGCTTGACATGCTTCAACAATGCCATGTCATGTCAGTGCTGGTTACAGGTTGAAGGGCACTGGAAAATAAATTGAATTATTATTTTTATGTTAAATATCGTCATTTTGGTCAGACACTTCTTCAGGCAACTTACTTGACTCTAGTACAAAGAGCACAGTTTGGAGAAAGGTTGCCTTAATATGAAAACGTTTAGCAGCCGACATTTCTGTCTACGAATAAGTGTAAAGTAAGACTTTCATGTATGACTTTTTCAGTTAAGATGACGAGCGATTTCTCTCGAGCAAACTACGAAGAGAATAACAATACAAGTCCTCCGTCGTCAACGTCGTCGTCTCAACCCGGTTGTAATTCCGCTATTAATAATCGTCACAGCGTCAGTTCACTCGGTTCTCCTATCTCCGCCTCGATGCCTTCGATTGCTGCACTGGCCGCCGTCAACTTGAGCAACAACAAAAATAACGTAATGCTCCATTAAATGTCAGTTAAATGTTAGACGTTTAAGGTGAGACTGTTTGCGTGAGAGTGACACGATTGACATTTCAGCCGGGTAGGATAGGACGAGTTTAATGAGAGACCCGGTAAATGCCAGATGGTGATTGCTAACGCGTGTCTTGACATTTCCAGTTTAGTTTTTCATAACCTTCTAAAGACATGGACACCAATCCTGGTTATAATCCTAATCTGGATTAGCGTGTGTGGTGGGTTACTGCTGGTGTGTCACTCCGGGAAGAAAGTATTTATAGATTCTTGTTTTAGCAGTGAATTAGACTACATAATGAGTAAATTACTTTACGCTTTGTGATGCAAAGATCAAGTGGTATGGGAAGCGATTTGTCACTGAGCTTAAAGGCCAAGAAAGTAAAGTTGTGTGTATTTGATTTCCAATGCTGCCTGTCATTGTGAACTTTAGGGACTATACTTCTTTCGGCTGACAGTGAGACAAGTAATGAGGCACAAAGGGTGATTGGTTAGGGACGCTCACTGTGTGGCATGCAGAGTGAGAATGGCATGGGTGAATTTATGGGGGTTCACAGGTTCAGACAACCCACCCCCGAAAGAAGTTTTCAAACCTTATTTAAAGAGAAATTATCGTTGTAAAAAATTGAAATTTCCAACCTCATTCAGTGGATAGTATCCCCACCCACCCCTCGAAAATTATGTCTGCACCCCTCAAGCATTTTGTCTGGCTACGCCTCTGGATAATAGTGCTTAATATTTATGATGTTTAATCGATTCATGCCGATTATCTTTTACCTCAAGTTCTATATATTACATGCTACATTGCTACAACTTGAGGAACAGATATGTCAAATGCTGGTCGTGGTTTATAGTCAGAATCCCAATTTTCAGAACTGCAAATACATAGTGAAGAGGATAAATGACAGAAAATAATATTTCACAGTGTATCATGTATCATAAGCAGAGATGAGAAGGATTGGCACATTATTCCAAAACACCAGGCCAAAACAAACAATTAGATATCAAAGATAATAAATACTGGGAAGCTTATAACCTCTGGCTCCCATCTTCATTTGCTAAATTGTCGGATATGACTTCTTGTTGATGTGCTCTGGGGATGGGTCACATTTAAAAATTGCTTGTGTACAGTTAATGTCCTTACGTGTTTATTTTGTAAAAATGATGTTCTGTGGTAAAACTTGATGTTCTTGAAGAATTCTCCAAAGGCTGCTTCTCGAGTGCGTTGTCCTGTAAATACATCATCATCTGTTAACATAACATAACATAACATGACCTTTTATTGATCCATCCAAGAACAAGCATAACACAAGATCGTGATATACATATTGACAGTAATTACTTTAGTGTGAGAATCGGCAAGTGGAGTAAATAGGGATACAAAAGGAGGGACCTAAGGGATGATGAATCCCGCTGGGCAGGGCCCCTATGTACCTTGGATTTGTAGGTGGAGGTAAAGACAACTAAAGAAGCAAGTATTAAAGCATTATTTGATACTGAACAGTAACTTAACTAGACTAAATAAAACTAAACAAAATTAAGCACAACAGTTTCGTAAAAGCACGTCTTCTGACGATAGTTCTGACACATCGGCGATTCCCTAATACTGCTTTTAAAAGATGTCATCTTGTGTATACATCATCATTTATTTGTCTTGTAAATACGTCATCAGTTGTTTCATAAAAGCACGTCCTCTGGTGATAGTTTTGACAGTTATGCGATTCCTTAATACTGCTTTTAAAAGATGACATCTTGTGTATAAATCATCATTTATTTGTCTTGTAAATACATCATCATTTGGTTCATAAAAGCACGTCCTCTGGCGATAGTTCTAACACTTAGGCGATTCCCTAATACTGCTTTTAAAAGAAGGCATCTTGTGTATAAATCATCATTTATTTCTTCATTCACGTCTTGTTACAGTCCTTTTCGCACGTCTAATTCTGCACTGCACATGCGCCGCTTTGACAATACATCTTCATTTTGTGTTAGGCTGGCGTTAATGGTACGGCTTCTGACGAGGAAAACGAAGACATTGGTGAAATGTTCGCTTTGTACGGCGGGAATCGCAGAGCGAACAGTCAAACGAATTTAAACAAACTGTCGTTATATTCTGTAAGTACCGGTGTTATTGTTCTTTTCAATTATGAATGTCGTTTGGGTCATTGTCTCGGATAACTGAGTTAGTTAATCTTTTGATATCTTAATGTGAAAGCAAATGTACAGTTCATTCATTCATTCATTCATTTCGAAAATTTATATAGCGCCCCTTCAAGGAACCTACTCAGAGGCGCTCCCAGCCCAGCCACGGTTAAATAAATAAGATTTAAGCGACTTGAAAAATGTAGATAAGTTGGTCCGAGGGAACAGGCGCATAAATAAGACATATATACATACAGTCCTGGTGAGTCGTGAATGTGTTGGCCATTGATTGGACTTTTGAGTTTTGGTGTCGTGGCAATATGTCTTATGACTCGTGCTGTGAGACAGTAGATTGCGCAACTGTTCAAATATTTATGTTTAGAGGTGAAATAATTGTGCAGTTCTTCTTCTTTAGCAATGAGCAATTGAGCATATATGTCTAGAGGAGAAAATAACTGCTCATAAATTTGAGTTATGCTCTCTCTCTCTCTCTCTCTCCTTCTGTAAGCACAGCTGCTGCACCTATATTCAGACATGGTACGTTTTTCAGGGAGCTCATTCATAGAATGTTGTTACATATCTAGATTTCTTGATGTTATATTGGACATCATTATTGTACCAGTTGTTGATTTATTGAAAGCCGTACGCTTCTCATGAATACTACATAATGTTCAATAGTTAGAGTGTTCAGCTAAATCTTTGTTTTTTCAATATGAATTCTTCTTCCAGACACCAACCTCGCTTCTGTACAGATAATTGTGACTGTAATCATAAATTTATATTGAGCTACTTCAAAGATCAATGGCGATCTAGCCACCCAGGCGAGATGTCAGCACCGACAAACAGACCGGTTTCAAGCACTTGCAGAACTGATAGGGTGACCGACTGAAGAGGTCCTGAGGAAGGCGATTCCAGCTGGTTGGGCCAACAAAAGCAGAAACCCCTGATTGGGCCTTTGCGATGTTTGCATGCATCGACTACCAGTAGAAGACTTGCAATTGACCAAAGGGAAACCCCTGCAGTGATTGAAAATGTCAACAAATAAATTAGAAGCTGAAAGCTGAGCTGGGAAGACAGTTGCACAACAACTTACGCAGGAGTGAAGATAAGAATCTGAAAGTGGATGCGTTACAGCACAGGAAGCCAGTGAAGGGAGTCGCAGAATGGAATTGGATAGTGGATATGCATGAATGACGTTGTATGTATAATATATATATATATATATACACTATATTATAAGTACATACAATATACATAAGTACATGTCTGTATCCACTATACTATATGTAGTATTATGTACGTATTATATGTGCAAACATGAAGATGCCTCTGATAGGACCAGATACAGATTTTTGCACATGTACTATGTATTTAAGGCACACCGGTATAAGGAGGTACATGCACAGCGAACGTGTATCTGATGTAATGATTTCTCTGGCACCATTATCGTCATGCCAGAGATGAGCAACGAATGCTTCGAGTGAATTGCAAATAAATTATCCGCTAGAGATACGAGGGAGAAAATTGATAGATCAGAGGAACGAGAAGCCAGACTGTTGTGGTGCACTCGAGTGGAACCGAACGAGTCTTAACCTTTGACTTGACCTCAAAGAATATACCGATAAATACATGTAGGTGATACATGTACATTCAATCACACACTTATATATTATATATATATATGTAATTATATATTCTCGGAAATTGAAAATGAGGCTCAGACTGACACACTGCAATCTGTTACTGTTTCCAAAAAGGATTTTTTTAATGAATTGGTTAATGAATATTATACACAAATACATTCATGCATTTGCACACATATAGCCTACACACAAAGTTGCATAATTATCTGTTCCAAAATTTTTCATGGTTTAAATGTTGAAAGTGGCAGTAAGATTTTCTTCAACTGGAGAGATATTTCTCCATTATTTGAGGATTTTCTGGGTGATTTCTTTTAGCTGCGTTTAGCACAACGCAAGATTGCTGTGCTCGTTGGAAGGATGTCAAGGGCATTGGCGCATAGGTTGTCTATTGCCTACTAGCAACTAGAATCTCATAAATATAGGAGACATCCTGTTTCTGGACTATATTGCATGTTCCCTTGGTGAGATTGTGCACATTATCGGAACATAAAGGATTTGCACAAGAAGAATGGAGCGACTATTTGTCAGGGATAAACGATTCTATTCGCCTTGTCAACATTCATCCTCCCGTCAAGCAGTTTCGGTCGTCTGTGCGTGCCTAAAGAATTTATTTCGTTACTCCTTGTTCTCAATCTCGACGGGCGTTGCATGCTGAACATTTCCGTCTTTTGTAAAGAGTACATTGCATGCTTTGGAGAGACACATATTGAAATTAATCTTTCTGAAAAAGAATAATCCTACTTGCGGAACTGAATTACTGGACACGGCTTTTCAGATTAAGAATAATGTGACACGCCAAATAGAATTAGTGAACGGGACTTTTCCGAAGAAGAAGAATATTACCTGAAGAGAGAAAGCAAGTCGCAGACAAAACGTGAAGAGCATTACAAATTGCTGTTGGTCATGTCTCGTCATTGTCGTGCTTAGATATTGATATTGGTTCTATATGCTGTGCAGCCTAAGATGTCACGTCTTGGTCAGATTGTCCTGGCTTTTCCAGAAGTCTGTCCGGTTCCTAAGAACTGCATTCTGGCCGATCCTGTCTCGCTCTGTTCCTGTTGATCTCGTCCGTCCCTTCGATGCATTGTAATGAAGTGTTCGCAGACGTCGTCCACTGTGTTCCGCAGCGGATCTTCTTTCTGATGTACTTCCCACCA
Organism: Dendrobaena attemsi; assembly: GCA_034693945.1. Classification (NCBI taxonomy): domain Eukaryota; kingdom Metazoa; phylum Annelida; class Clitellata; order Crassiclitellata; family Lumbricidae; genus Dendrobaena; species Dendrobaena attemsi. Next base: position 14,522 of record JAQFXW010000837.1, read on the forward strand.
TGGTGCCCATAACTCAGCGGTTGTTGGTGCCAAGTGCTGTATAAATTAAGCATTTCCATAGCTACGGACTGAGGGGCTGTCGTCGTTGACTGTGTGCGGTGAACCCTTCAAGAGGTGTCTAGTTCTTTACACTGCGCAGTTTATGAGTGCAGCCTTTATAGTGCATTCTGCATAGTTTTCAGGTTCAATAGATAGACTCCGGATGGTTGTCTTAATTAGATTTACATATTTTTTCTATCAACGCTGCTAATTGACTTCTTAATGATGCTGTATAAATGTAGGAATAAAATTACGTTTATAATAATTGATTTGGCTTTCTGTCGATTGACTGGGATTCGTAAAGGCCTGTGTCACTGTGATAATAAAACGCAGGCTTTGTCAAGGAACTAGGATTCTAGGTGATTGTTGGTGTCACACAGTCAGACACTGAAACTTCAGGGTGTTGAAATCTCTGATGAGATCAATAACTGACAAGTCCAAAATATTCACCTATAAAGTCGTTGCATTGTCTTCCTCTTCAACCAAGAAGCTCCTTATTAAACATTGAAAGCTGGAGCTAATCTTTGACATGGTTATGACTTTGGTTTTGTTTTGCCAACAGTACTCTGTTGCCCGTGCATTAGAAATTGACTCACTAGAAGTTACTGAGTAGCATAAGATAAGTAGCTAGCCATAAGTCTAATGAATTATATTTGGATGATATAGGCAACTAGAATTAGATTCTAGGTAGGTAAGTACTAAGTATGAATGATTATAGTGTTTGTATTCTTGTCTGACAATCTTAGAAAACCTCTGAAAACCTAAAGATCTAATTGGGTGAGAAAGACTTTTCAGTAATTTTGTTTTATTTATAATAACTTAAAAAGAATGGGAAAACAAGGGCACAGTCTGTACAGGTAAGACGAGAACCTGCCGCTGTAAATGATGTTGTTTTATTTGAAATGGTTATTTCGGTTGTTTTTTGGGCATTTTAAATATTTCTCACATTTTCTTCATTTTTTACTTGTACTTTTATTTTATTTTTCAGATGAGCTATGTTACTATGTTATGTTCATCAATTGTTACTGAACAATGTGTTTTTGGAAGTAATTTCAACTTCTTTGCCTGAAATCCTAATTTACAAAGCTGACTGTTAACGTAATAAATTACAGGAAGATAGTTTATAAATTCTCTTCTGAAATTGTAACATTATAAAAGTGCAATGTCTGTGTGTGCATATTGTAAGTGTGTGTGTGCATGCAAGTATTCTTGTTTCTTCCAACTTTCGTGTCTCCTTTAGGCTATTGGTTGTCTGTTGGTTCTGATTTAGTAAACTCAAGTTGTATTAATGTAGTAAGTTCATTGATTTATTCTGTTTCTTTGTGTTGTCTTATGGTTCCAATTGTACTAGAATTCATTTCTGCCTTCAGTTATGCAAGAGATCTGAGTGGTATCTTTGCTACTTTATGGCATAGCAGTGGGCATTGAAAATGGTAGCTTGTGTCAAAGGAAGACAACAGTAATATATAGAATTAAGTCTGTGCGACAATAGTAAGCATTGACAGCGCAAAGTAGTGAAAATAGTACTATGTATATGTAAAGCTACAGCAAGTATTTAATATGGCACGTTATGCAAGACAGTAAACATTGTCTAAAATGGTGAGACAACAGTAAGCATTGATAATTGCATTCATGTACCATTGTAAGAATACAATTGGCATTGAAAATGACACCTTATGCAAAATAGTGAGACAGCCATTGATATTTGGAATGGTATCTTTTCTGGAACAACGAGACCATTAGTTGGTCTGATGAAATATTTACCTGGTAATTTGTTTCTAAAATGCTGATGATCTATTTCTTTACCCTCTAACAGGGTAGCAAGGAGAGCATAACGAGCTGTTACAGTAATGCTGGTGAGGAAAACTATGGAAAGTATCCGGTGACAGGCGAAATACTGTTCGGCCTCAACTACAACTACACTCTCAACATTCTCGAGATCACGATCCGTAGATGCAAAGATCTCGCTCCCGTCGATCCAAAGCGAAATCGATCTGACCCGTAAGCATTGGGCAATTAATCTTCACAGTTATTGGAATTACAACTCAAAATTTCTTAAGTGCTATTTTGAAGTAATTCTAAACATTAATACTGGATCTTTCGATGTATGCGGTCATGCGATGTATGCGATCTCTGTCCATACTAACGCTCTGTAATTTAAGTTGAAAAATTTCTCATACAGCTGCGACGGGGCTCGAACACGGCACCTCC
>JAQFXW010000838.1:0-16760 GCA_034693945.1 Dendrobaena attemsi
AAGACTGCAGGAACTGTAAGTTTAATTGCTAGCAATATGCCATAAATTGCCATATATGACTTAACACGAAAAGCTGAATATGAATTAGGGACCATCCATTTAGTGCGTATGAAGAAAATAGCCGAGACCCCCTCCCCCGTAACTAGCAAATGCAAATACATTCGTTTGTGATGCCTCCTTTTTGTGCGCACTTACTAAATGGATGGCCCCTTACAAATTATTATGGCCAATATGCCTTCATAACTCAAAACAAAATAACAATAATAAACTTTCCAGATCAAGATAAGCTGAAGTGTTGACAGTGTGTGAGAGCCAGCTCACACTGTGGTGCTGCGAATATACCACATGTTGGGAATGCATTAACAATTCGAATATTAAAACTTGACAACAACATAAAACGTTCATCATTTCCTCAAAGAAAACCCTAATAATAAAAAACAAGCCATTCTAAAGAACATCAGAAATTAAAATGGCAAAGCTACCAAATGTTTCAACACTTGCAATTGTTGGATCTCTGAAGCCGTCTTAAAGGCTCGCTGTACAAGGACTTTCTTTACCATGATCGTTTATGTTTAGTCATTATGGGGTCCTACTGTGTACACAGACCACAACAACTTTGTCCTAGTTTAAGTTGTCATGTTGACTACTTTTAAATAAAATTCAAAACAGTTCAAGCCCAGGCTCTTTCATATACAATTCAAACAGATCTAGATTACAATAAATAAGAACTTGTGCTGGTGAACAATACACACTATACTGTAGTTGGAAATGATAATTATTCATAGCCAAATTATAGTAAATGTTAACTGCTCTGTCATCCTTTAATTAACAGATCAATGTGGCAGATTTTGTAACATCACAATAAGAATGAAATCAGTTCAGAACGAATTTGAAGAGGTTTAGGAACACGTTTATAATTATAAGAGATTCCTTCTGCTGAGTAAACAATTTGAGAACCATAATATGCCCAGTATAATTAAATACCAACAATATATACAGAAGTTAATATCTAAACAATCAAATAAAATGCAGCAATACTCATTTTCAGAATGGCCTACATTTAGCAGAAGGTAGTAAAAATGAGATTCTAAACTCATAAATGACTTGTGATTAAAAGACATTGGTGCCAATCCCAAAGGCTTATCCTTTCAGCAAAAATACTTTTCCACCGCACCAAGTAAATATATTCACTACATTCAAAAATTTTATGATAAGAATTGAAAAATAAAGTGTGGTTAAACAGCTTGCTGAAGAAACAAAGCATCTGACAAAATGGAGTGATTTTTCAAAGGCCAACCTAGTTAAAACTACAAATGTTGGCAGTGAATTGATTACACCATTTTAACATGCTAATGTCATAGTCCCAGCTAACGGCATGCATTAATGAATTTAATGAATTAAACTTTGACAATCAGGTAATTATAATGTCTAAAATGTAACATTTCCAAATGTTGCAAAAAAGGTGATTAGGTGCTTGTGTAGCTGTACATTTGCCACTATATATAGTTACACACACCCCACATAAAAGGCACAAATTCTTCTCAATTATAGGAAACTTCTAATATCTGTGACATGAACTTGTAATATTTATCAAAGAATAACATCGTTTAGATGAGCAAGCAAAGACACATCCAGGATATTTCTAGATGGTGCCATATAAATGTCCAGATATAGTCGTACATAATTCAACTTCACAAATATATGTATTGTACAGTCTCAGCTATCTAATAGGTAAACAATCTAGTTTTAGAGCATAACTTATACATTAAATTGAATTGAACGAATATTATTAAGAACTAGCTAACCCCAGATCAGATCATTCCCTTCTTGTGGCTCTATTCCCTCTGTTTTTATACAAAAATACTATATATTAGTATGACACTCAAAAACGTGCTGCCAATAATGTCATTGTTTTGCCAATCCTCACTCTAAACCAACTGAAATTTTCTGAGACCAGTATGAAGATGGATCATGCATCCAATAACCATCAGTAAGTATTGATTATTAAGTACTGATTGATTCCAATCTGCAAGGCAGTCATGTTGCTGAAAGTTGTCACGATAAACATTCCATTCATTCAATGGAACTCTGAAAATACAGACATCAAAAGTCAACAACAATATTTTCTTTACAAATCCAATAGCAAAGCCATTGTCTAACCAGTGCCAATTTATAAATAGCCATTTTGAAACAACTTCATCAGAGCATTGGGCCTAAATACAGATACTCATTTGGAAACACTGATTTGTAACTTTTCACATTGTGTCGATTTCTGTAAATACAAGTAGTAGGCCTACTTTGTGAATTATACAGCGCTTTTTCTAAGCAACTTAAAAATATAAACGGCACATCATGGTACCATTATTATTAGTAAAGAAACACTCAATGATGCTCCTGGAATAAGAGTAGAATAATGGGTGAGCACTGAGCAGCCATGAGGAGACAGGCATTTATTAATTAATCTACAGCGCGGTCATATAACCACCAAATTTCATCAATATATTTCAAACACAACAAAAGTTGCAGAACTTTCTTTGTAACGTTTGTTGCATTATACTTTTTTTGAATCGTTAGAATAAATTAGGCGAACTCGCCAAAAGTGCTGCAACTTGTTGCATTTGAAATATCTTGATGAAATTTGGTGGTTATATGAAATATGAATTGCCTTTAAGCCTGTAAAATTTCATTAAACAGTTTATACTTTTGGTGGAAAAAATAGCAAAAAACTGTTAAACGTTACTTGAACTATCCAAAATAGTGGGTGACATCACCACAAGTTGAATAACTTAAGTTTTGTTTGAAATATTTTGGTTAATTTGAGCAGTTATACACAAATATGAATTGCCCTTCAGTCTGTACAATTTTATTTTAAAATTCCTACTTTTGACTGAAATATTAGGAAAACAGCAGAGGATCATTTGTTTGGGACCAACCTGTAGATTGCAGCGTAAAAATTACATTTAATTGTATAGTAGGCCCTACCAGATAATGGTTTCTCCTGGCACACCACCATAGTCTTCATCATCTTCTTCAGAATCATAATAATCCCCATGCCGTTCTTCCTTGGTTTGTATTTCGATCTTCTCAACGGCCAGGTCAGTATTCATGTTGGTCACAGCAAGAATGGCATCAGATAATGCCTAAGTCAAAGACAAAAGGAGATATTGTGGCGCAAAAGAGACAGCGATAAAGTCATATGCGGTAAATTACACAGTAAACAATCTGAATTTATATGCATCTGTCGCCAAAAATGAACGTTAAAATAGGCAAATTCTTCAACAGTTTTAACAGAGTGATAAATGTATGTTTGTGTTTTCGTTTATGATGTAAAATTGTATAAATCAGTAATTTATGCTGCAAAGCAGTTCTTGGAAGTTTTGTTGGATTTCTGGAGTCATTCAGAATAAGATTTCTTGAATGGATTTGACCAAGGCCTGCAAGTGATAACTTGTCTTTCTTAGACCATTAGAGCCTAACCAATGTTTGTCATAACTTGCCCTTACTTATAGGTGAGCTGAAACAATCTCATAAGGTAAGGGGCAGCATTAAACTTTCTACTTCACAATCCATTGGTCATTTCGCCCCTGACTTAACATTATCGCCCCTCTTCTGTACAATCACATGATTTCTGATTCTTTTTGATGTGCGATATATATGCTCAGAATATACCATAGTATAGTGTATATATTATATTCATTCATTCATTATGGTAATTTATATAGCGCCCCTTCAAGGCAACTACTCAGAAGCGCTAAATGTATATATATATACAGTTCCTACAGAGACCAACCAGATCAGAATCTTGTTCACATTATACAATTTGCATTAATATGCAACAGTACAGGGGAGTCGAGATGTTCACTTAACAGCCTGGCCAGTTGTCTGATAACAGTTTTCAGATAAGATTAGATGAACAAATTCCAAAATGCAATAAACAGGAAACTGAAGCAAAATCTAGAGAAACAGGGCAAAGCAGAAAAGGAAACAAACTAATAAAGAAAGAGCAAAAAGAGTAAACCAAAGAAATGAAAAGATAAGGTTAACCAAAACAATAGGAAAAGTAAGTTGTTGGTGATCGACGTTTACCTGATCATAATCATAATCGTGAACTTCCTTTTCTCTTCGCACTTTCTGCAGCTTTGTTTCAATAACACCCTCACGTTCGGTTCGATGCTATGAAACGACAGTTTACATCAATTAATCAATTATGCAACAATCAATTACTCAGACACCCTATTCACTTGACAATAGAACTAAGAGTGAAGCTGCAAATTTAATGCTTCACAAATACTTACAAGATTCACTTATAAATTTTCCAGATTTATTGTCATTCTATAATTCTTCTATGAAATTCAGTGTCAAATTGTAATAGTAGATAGCCAATTGTTTAAATTCAAAGGACTGTATTTTAGAAACATAGAACTGCGAAAAGTTCTGATTCACAGAAGCTTCTTTCACGTACAAGTATATTTAATTAAACATATGACTGAAACTCAACAAATGGATAAGCAGTGCTGTGTGGGATTAAAAATATAATGTCTACGGTAAAAATGTAGTCACAAAATTCAAAAGGAATCAGAAATCCCGAAATACATCCTAATGAGTAACACGCTGTCAGCCAATAAAGCAGTCGAACAGCAACAAGAGTCGGAAAAATCTGAAAGTTAAATAATCATGATCTATTTACCTCTGTAATGATCGATCCATCTGGACCGACGTAAGTTCTAGTTGAAGTCTTGACCTGAGTTTCGTTCTTCGAATTCCACGTTCCATCGTCAGAGTTGGTGCCATACTTCTGCTGCATCAGGCGATCGTCCTGATACGGAGGCAGCTCATCACCTTCTTCCTCAGCAAGTCCCTGCAGAAAGTGGCATTAAAGGCAATTAACTAATAGTTTTTAGCATAATGCGATCTGTATCAGATTTAATCAGGCACAAAGACATGCAAACTAGCTGTGAATTGTCTAGAGTTTGTGAAAATCATGTCTCAACAAATGACTAAAGTTACCACCAACAGTTACGTATAGAATTTACATCTCTCCATATCAACAATAGCAAAAGGTGACTTCAGCTTTTATCCCAAAGATCCAACATCAGGTAACATAGTAAAAGGCATAATTTTTATTAGTAGGAATTTAAATAGTGACTCCACTCCTGTGCATGCACCCAGGCCCGGTTCTATCGATTTTAGTGTGTAGGCGTGATGAAATATTGCCGCCCCCCAAACAGAAAACGTATATTTCAAACAAGACAATTGAAGACATAACGAGCTCAAAGGTTGTGAGCACCAATAAATTGCTAAATTATTATAGACCCCAGGTCTACTAAACAAACTAAAACAAGTGCATTGAAACTAAAATTCTAAACATTAAGAAAATTAAATTATTTAATTTAGTCATTTTATTAGGCACGTAGGCCTACTACCATCATGAAGTTTCAATACTAAAAATTTGGCATCATTTATTAAAATTCACTCTTCTGGCTTTCAATTCTGCAAACTCTCGAATTAGCTCTTCCATATCTAGTTTATCGGCAATTTTCTTTCGATCGAAATCATGGCTAATCCAACTAAGGGAGCCTGTGACATATGTGATCTCAGCTTCGATTTGATGAGCTTCAGCTTTGAAAAACTTCGTTCAGCGCTACTGCGCTAGCAACTGTTAGGCCTAGGCTATCGTCTAAATAGAGAGTACACATCTAATTCATTTTGTTCTTAGAGCAGTGTTCTATATAAATGTTAAATTACAATTACAGACACTTAAATCAACATGCCAATAGAGAAAACTATGATCTAGGAAACATTAAAGTCCATAGCATCACCTGTTTAGGACGGGACTTTGTGTTGCTATAGCCGCCTCCTCCTCCTCCTCTTCCATAGGCATCTAAGGAACCATTTATGTGCTTGGACTGTAATGGCTCAACCGGAACAGCGACCTGATATGAATTCACGCTCTGGTGGTCAGCTGATGATGTTGTGCCAAATTTATCCTTACATCAAAAATACAAAACAGATTTAAACGTGCAATAAATGTGGAAAGTAAACTGTAAACAAATTTAGACTTGAATCTTTGCCCATCAGTTCAACATTTCAATCAATTTCCTCGTCATCAAAAATCCTACAGTACAACTGCATTATTTTGATAGTGCCTTTCTTCTACTATTTGGAAGTGCAAATGACCATGAACACCATACTGTGGTATCGAGCAATTTTGATTGAAGGACTTGCTCGAGGTCCACACAACACGGCAATCAACCAACGAGGTTTGAACTTACACTCTACATATAACAGGTTAAGCGCTTTGACCACTCAACCAACACGCAACATCATCATTGTAGTCGTCATCATTATCATCATCTGATACTAAGTCTGATACCGCGTTCACACATCATACCACAGTAACCTTGCCATGGACTTTAGAGAGTTTTCCATAACCATCACCATTATTTCATATATTGAATCATCACAATCTTGCTTAACGTGTACCTCTCCCACTGTCCTGCATATAATCATATAATGTGTACATAATGCATGTTTATCAAGGCAAATATTTGCACCAAAAGAATAAAACTATCCACAGGAATTAACATCCATGAACACATAAAAGTACAGGTTTATACAACTGCAGCATCGTCTTCAGACTAAAGGTATAATTAATTAGAGTGTTCTAATCAAGTAATCACTGTTCATAAACGAAACGATGCACATACAAAGTTCTGATTTCTCTGCCACTGTTCGGCCTTGTTCCTGCCATTGTAGCTGCCATCATCATAATACTGATCAAGATCTTCTCTGTCCAACAGTGGAAGCGATCCCTTATGACGATCCCTTAGGGTCAAGGTTGCACTTTTCTGACCTGGTACGTCTTGATATTTCTCACCACGCTCTGTGGTGTAGCCAGCCAATCCTTCAACGAAAACAAGAGACCACAAAGAATAGACAATGAATTGTACAACAGGGTACTATTCAATTAACACATCTATGTTTCACAGCATATCTCATTTGCTGTTCAGTTTCCATCCACCATGTTGAAAGAGAGTTTCTTCAGGCACACTACTCAGGCACAAAGGTTGGTGAACCGCTTTACAGAGTGTCCCTTTAATGACTAAATTCAAGAAGATTCTTTGCTGAAAATTGCATACATATACCAAAAATATTGATATATCAGTAAAATCATGTGATTCTGAAACACAAATTAGACCCCACAACAGCAGAATTATTATATATTTGTAAAATACCGCCCTGTGATTAATCTCTACAAATTAATCTATCAAATGCAAGGTATCACATCTGTTGAATCATGATGGAGAATGAGCAGAAGATTTATAAAAAACACACGAGAAAATAAGAATAAAAGTCGATAGATAATTTTATAGTAAGCAACTACCTTCCATGCTTCTGAACTGTCCCCCACGTCTCATATTTCCAGATCCACCTCCAGCTGTATTTGAAGCGGCCTTCGAAGTCTGATACTGAGTTCGCCCAGAAAATCGATAACTGCTACCAAAGCGTGGGAATGTATTTCGATCTGCCGGGTCCATTGCCTTCAGTCTGTACACAGCAGATTTACCAACTTATAAACTCACAGACTCTACTGTTGGACCATGCACAGATCACACAAATTGCATAAAATTATTACTTATTTTACACAAAACAAAATTTATTCCCAAACTTATTTCAACTTAGTATGGAACAAAGTCTACTCCTAAAACCACTTACACCAATACACATTTGCAGTAACTGAATTTCATTTACAGTAGAGTCGTTCCAAAATGATTGCAGAGTGCAACAAGTCCAATGCATGTGCTGCTAAAACACAATGCTCAAACTCCATAATAATTTATAAACGAATGAAAGTCAACACAATGTGCGCTGCATTTCACAGAAACGCTAATCTTAATCCATTCTGCTTTCAACTTCTTTCGCTCAGTACACATTTTACATCCTACACGTTTCACGCAGTAATAAGGGAAAACTCTAATTAAACGGCAACTGCAATGTATATAAATTTGTGAATACACTAGAACTCAATAGTTTTGGCAAATGAACTTGCAAATTCTTGTTGAATGAATAATTTTTAATTAGTTGAGATTGCTGTAACCTTGAACCAAAAGAACTTTGTTCACCAAAACCAGACAATCAATGATAAATTTAGTTCACTGTGTGTTTACTTGCTAATACTTAAGTTTATAAGAGAAACTGACTGAATGTGAATTAATATAATACATGATTTTGAACTTGTTACCATTATCATCGTTTTAATGACCGAGGAATCTACAGATAAGGACATGAGACAATTAAATCCATCTCACAAGTAATTATAACCAACAATAACAAAATCTGCATAACCTGAAGAAAGCATGGTGTTCAACGGCAAGCTTCCAAAGTCGTTTAGCTAACTTTAAATTTGGCAACTTAAAGTCAAACGTTGATTCAGCCGTTTCATGCTAAACAAAGAGACACAAATATTAAGACAATTGACAGAATATTTCTCAGCATGTTAAAATCTTGTAAAAAGATTACAATTATTCTCATCTCCATAGTTTACAGGAACACTTCATCAAGTTTTATAACTCACATTTATAAAAAAATATTCATTACTCAATTTTACTGATCAGAATAGTTTTAAATTCTAAATGACAAAACAGATGCATCGCAATGATTATTTTTTTCTTCTTATGCAAACTGTATCACCTTCACCAACAATCCTATTCTGATAAACCTGCCTTCAGACAATAGTCGCTGAAATTATATTGAATTTGTATGTGACAATTAACAATTACAACAATTCGATCACTTTATAAAAAATAATACATAATACAAAATAATGGTTGTAACTATCTAATAGTATATCTAATGCCTCAGCCTTTGTAACTGGTAGAGTGAGGTATATCTACCTCTGCAGGTCGAATTCTAATCGTAAAGATGTTGCGTTTGTATGAGATTTTGATAATCTTTGCCCAAACAAATCGGTGGATTCGCAATCGATTTTTGAAGATGAGAATGCCAGCAGCACAGACTCCAATCTGTACTTCTTCATTTTCTGAATCCTATTAAGAAAATCAAAGGACAACTTTTACAACTATTCAAATTTTTGATCAGTTACAGTTGTAAATTATAAATAGTGACACTTAAATTGCACATATGCACCATGTTTACACATTTCATCTGGCTTGTTTCTGCATAGGAGACATATCGTAATAATACAAGTATAAGTCGAGTAATCAGTTGGATTACAATAAATAATAATAAACTAGCACCAGGGGAGGTACTGCAACTATCATCTGCTTCTAATAACAACAATTTAAAAAAAACTATGATTGACATCCAATACTTTCCAAGAAAACTCAAGAACCAACCATATTAACACATCGAGAGACAACACTATTAAAATAGAGAATATGTTAAAATAGCAATAAAGTGTATGTCACCGAAAAATAACATTACGCGGATCATATGCATATTTAAGCTGGTAATTGGCGCTTATATAAATGAAGAAAACGATCAAGACTATCAAAGCCATATACCAAAACAGTAGAATGTATGAAGATATATTATTGATGTCGCTCTCACTCCCTTAGCATATGGGAAGCCTGACTTGTGAAAAGAAAACTAGATACCTAGGGACATGGGTCAAATCACATTTTATGAAAGTGCAATGAAAGTTCCTACAAACTTTCTTTCATACTTTGCGCTCGAGAATTGGCTGGTGCTTTGCGCTTGGCCTCCCTGAGCGCTCTAGAAGTTTCGAGATTACGATTACAATTACAAACACTCCATCAGTTATTTTTCTGACATAAACACCGTCTCACAGTGACATCTTAGACCCATTAGAAATTCTGATCAGAGTGCATTGCAGCTTTAAAGAAAGTTTCTAAATGTCGAAAGCAGAAGATTTCTCCATATTCTACAGGCAAGCATCCGACCTTTGCATTATGCATGTGTACACCAAACAGAGACAATTTCTTGGCATTGCTCAGATATTCATTCTCAGCCTCACCGGGTGATTGGCCCCTAAAACAAAACACAACCATTCATCAAAATAAGTGGAAACTAACAGCAACTTCATAAGAACTAGGACAAAATAGAATCTATAGATTATTTCACAACAGCTGGTGTGAACATCAAGGTTGACATATGTTTCATCCACAATATACCAAAATTATATGCATTATTGTTAGTAAATCTTGTAAAGTCAGATGTATACTAATATATCACCTTGAAAATTTCAAAAGTTTCTATGCATCAAATGTCTAATAGCAGACATTGTACGTATCAATGCAACATTTCAAGCTTTTCATACTGTAAGAATTCAAAATACCTTAGAGCTAGACACAAACAAACCGTGCATGCCAGAGCAGAACATCTTATCAATAGTTCAACAGTAGGTGTCGGTGCTCCACACGTCACACAAAAACAAGTCCTGTTACAGACTGTGTAACCCTGATTACTATAACAGCAATACAGGTAACTTTACAAAGTGTCATAGGCAACGACATGAGCTATATGATTATGAGTGATGACATAAACAGAACAGTGCACAGAGAAAGAAGAAACCATAGATTTCTTATCCACCCGAGTCTATAATTAGACAGTGATACACAACCTGTGAGTTATGTGCAGTTCAGCGACCTTTTCCAACAGCTCCTGCGTCTGCTTTGGTGCAAAGCTGATGTCCTTCAGGTATTGAAAGCCGTGACCATTCTTCGATGGGTCGTAATCTCCGAGCTCCGATTGCACGGCATACGAACTCAACAAGGCAAGCGTCACAAATGAACACGGCAACCTAAGACAATGAAATTTCATTTACAACTTCAGTATCAAGTACCATTCACACGACAACACTGGTCTACTCTAGACTTAAGCGAATTTTATTTTCTATGGTGGCTTTATTAAAACCAGATTCTGACCCGTTGTTTTCTTAAAGTCTGTGTCATTTCTATTCAATGTAATGGCTGCTCTTAAAATCACAACTTTTTTACTTTTTGAATCATTAGTTCATAGCAAAGCTCATGCCTTGTCATATTACATAACAGCTAAATACAATTATGTCTCGCTATATCTTTCGGGATCAAGCAAATATAATTTTCTGAAAATGTAGGAAGCTAGAGTTTGTTCCACTCAAACACAGTGTTCAAAGAAGAGTTTAGATAATAAATGAAACCACAAATGGTAGAGTAAATGTTGTACATAGAATTAACTATTAACAAATGACACTAAGCTTCATGCAACCCAGGTATAATTTGCATTAGATTCAAAAATTATTCATTTGATTATGAAGAAACTATTTGTAAAGTATTCAGATACGTACACACATTATATACGTAGAGAACATAAACACAAATGTGTCAATTGTGTCATAATACTACTTCGTTATTTATACAGTTTCTTAAAGAACCCTTCAAAAGGCAGCATGTTCAGAATTCTAATGTCTCAGAATTGACACATTCTTGAATAAAGCAGAAAGCCTTACTTCTCTGACAGAATGTCCCTTCGAAGCTGAAGAAATAATTGATATCTGCAATTACAGAAAACCAATCAAATAAGTAAATCCACATTTCAGCTGAACTCACTGCTCTCACAATTTCTAAGACTGTGCAACATTGCACTGAACCAACGTGATCATAAAACCTGCAACAGTAATACCAAGAAATAACAATGGTTGAAATGAATGCTACTTGGGGGTTAGTTAGGCAAGGGGTCAATATGATGGATGAACAATTTAAGATCCAAGATCAAATCCTATACCTCTCAAAGGTAGACTAAATCTTCTGCCCCCAGGTGTAATGAAATGAGGTGCTTCAACGTCTTAACTCCGATTCAACATCAGAACTGTAGTCAGGAACGCCTCAAATTCACTGATGACTCACATTAATTTAATTGGATTTATGAGTGTACCTTGCTATCTCTTGTTGAAGCATAGAAGGCTCTGGTGGGTAAAACTTCACTTCAAATGAAAATACCCACAGTCCATCTGCAGAAACAATGCACAAAACAAGTTCTATCCAAACTGCACCAGAAAGCATATATTACTGGACATCACATCAGAAGAACTAACAAAGTCCAAATCTGCCCTTTTTTAAAAAGGAATAAAGTTTCGAGAACTATTATCATTGAAACAAGACTGACAAAGTAACTCTACAGATTTAGCCTTATTAATTATTGTTTCATCTTAGACCTTTGGTGAAATAATACTGTGTAAAACAATACTAGGCCTACTCACAAAGCACATGGAAAGTGACTATGCTATCACTTTCAAACATTCTATAAATAGATATTTTAAAATCTGCTCTGTTCAGATAGCACTTAGTAATTATTTCAATGTGCAGATCATGAGATTCAAATTGGTCACAATGGCATGAGTCATGAGTTAGGTTCATTGATCTACGTAAATTTTTATACTGCAATTCAGGCCGGTGTAAGTGTTGCACAATCTGTAGAGTAGTTAGTAGTTACCCGATCAGGGTACACAAGTTTGCAAAGATCCGATACAACTAGACACTGTATGGCTACACATCTACAATTCTACATGGTACCAAACATGTTTCTTTATACAAGTCGTCAGCCATCTGTGTTTGGCTGCACATACATGCAGAAGATACAAGCAGACGCATGGACAAACACATTTACATGGTTTCAAGCAACAGTCTACAAATGTATCCAATGTTCTTGTTTTATAGCAACCTGTTACCGTTGTCCTCATTTATTGAAGAAAAACGCAACAAGAAAATCACTTTAAAAAAATCTCAGAAGATTCAATGATAAAAGGCAACTGAACTCTTACTTGTAACATATTTGCTGAGTTTCTTGCTGTTATTCAACCAAAACTAAAAGAAGATAAATATTCTGCATTGAAAACTACTCAGAACAGAGGTACCCAGGCAAAAGATAAAGGTATGAATCTTTTACATCTTTTGCTCGCCTGCTCTGCCAATATATTATTACTTGGTTCCGCTGGCACTGATTAATGCCATGCCTAGTGCAATGCTGTACTAGAAAAGAAACAGATCATGAAAAACAGATGGTTTTAAAATTAGATGATTCTACGTGGCTTATGATCATCTAAATTATTCGAGTGAAGTCTTTAGACAACATGACTACTTGCTATATATATATATATATATATATTCGTCTATTAACAATTTGGTCGACAGACCGCAACCAATTACAGAGTAGGGCAGATAACAAAGATGATGTATGAAGTTCTTTTCGTCCATGGCTAGTAATTCAAAGTCATGAGGGCACCTCTGAAGATTGTATGTTCTTGGCTTGATATGAGGGAATAAAGTGTGCAGCTTGTGGACCGCATTCCACAGTATAGCCTTCAGCAGCCGGGCGTGAGCCTCATCAGCCATGGCTGCCAGCGAAGGGAGCATCTCCGGAAGAAATCCCATGCCACGAGCTTGATCCAGCAGTCTCTCCAGTCTCTGTTTGTCAGAGGCAGTGGAGTACCCCACCAGGCGGGCATAGCGTATATGATGAAACCCACAACTAAGACCCTGACGACCACGAGATGGAAGCAGGCGGCAGACCATGAGAGCAGAGCACACTCAGTGTGTGATATGAGCTGGAGCAGGTACCTACACAGAACCATCACTTCTAGGAGCTAAAACTATAATTTTAATGAAAACAAAGTCAACAATTATACTTTTGCCACTTTCTTTTCTTCATAGGTAAGTCCGAAGTAATCCCTTTCAACCAGTTCCAATTTCACGCAGACAGCATCAAACAATTCTTGAACCTTGGCAGACTTCTAAAATACAAATCATGATTCGATGATCACCTATTATAATATATCTATTCATTTCACACACAAAATATCCTCACTGTTTCCGCCTGAGCGAAACGACTACTGTCTGTCATGATGATCCAACGATGCAATTGAACTGACACTTAAATTATTACAAAGACAATTTAAAACACATTTCAATACCAAAATAATTTGTACATTATTATTAAGTCAATAATAAAAACTTTGCTTTTTGAATAAAAAGCTAATCTCATTAATACCAAGAATGACTTGACCAGTTCTGATGGGGCTTGAATTCAGATATGAAAGACAGAAGCATTTCCTAGAAGTCACATCTATTCATCTAGTTTCACAACTAGCATGCTGGTCCTTACTGTCCCAAAAACATATGCACATCACGGCACTGTCCAAGGCTGAAGAGGTCGACTGAAGCGAGGGGTAAACACAGAAGCAAATACGCAGAAGAATGAATGACAATGCTCGAGCCTTGAGTGTAGACAAATCTGATTCTGAATGGCATCAGATATCTATCTCTGATGGATGGGATTAATCAACCTATGCAGAATGACTCAGGACTTCCACGCAAATGGCCAAAACAAACCGGGAAAATCGACCGTCTGCGCGTTAAGTGCAAAAGCCAAAACCTATGAGTCTAGCAAGATCCACATCTATTAGATACAGAATGACTCATTGAATTTTGTCACAATAGTCTGATGACTGACATTATGTGACATACAGATATGATGCACATTGTTGCTCAAGGCCGACAAATTTGGGGCAGCACTTGAAATATGATAACTTAATACTTTATCATATCTATAACTCTTTCAGTTGAGTCACATTCCATCTACATTTCTGCTCGATCTGCATCTCTTGTCAACTCATATGCACTGAGCACACCCGACTGTAAACTTTAGTGGGAAGATGATATGACGAGGGAGAGGACTGGCCTGCCTGCTGTCACGTGCTGCGGGTGAGAAAGATAAAGTCATTAACATTGCACACCTAAGGCTGTCCCAAGTCTAGTCTAAAGTGCTGCTCTTATTTTAGAATACATAATTACATATATTCTGTTTTGTGAGAGTATTAATTATGCAACAATGTAGGCCTACAGCCCTACATGTATAATCATTAACAATAAAGCTGGCTTTGGTTCAGAGTGTCTTGAGTACTAATATCAAATTAATCCTTCAGTAGATGAACTGTGATGTTGTGCATATTTCAAGACTGGACTTTAAAAAACGTCTTTAGAGCAACCGTTCGTTCGATCTTCAATTCTTCATATATAGTACTAATTCAAATTACACAATACGGTAAGCAGCTACAAGTACCACACGATATCTCATAATCACATACCACGATAGTGACGATACTACATCAAAACATCAAATTGAATTTAAATTTAACTGGACGACACAGAATTATGATGGCATAACAAAGTATACAAACACATGACCAACAAGAATATTTCTCTACCTGTCTGCCAAGTAAGCTTAAACCACTGGAAAAACACCTTTTCGACCTAAATAAACTGATGCGAAATGCACTTATATAAAAATGAATGTAAGTAATCAACTTACTGCCATTTCAAAGTCGTGCTCAGTTCCATCAGGAACTAATACTTTGCAGACGACCATGACTTCTGCCGACGGTCAGAGAGTCTCTTCCTTACACAAAAAGGTTCTTTGTTTATCCCAGTTGTTCTCTCTCTTTATCAGTTTAATGAAGCCTCGTGCTTTTCAAATACTCCGCCAGAGTTGAACATATGATGAGGCTAGATATAAGAGATAACATGAAGTGTTAACTAAAACCAACGTCTATATTAGACTCATGTGAAAACCATGTTGTAGCAATAACTGGATTCAATGTAAGTTGATTGATAGGGTTGGGTTTAGGATTCAGTGCAATGATTTCTATGATCATTATGCCTCTGAGTAAACAAACATCTTATGTCACCTTATCTGCATATTGCCAGATTTACGTTGTACTGTGTTATAGTTGAATCTGTATGCAAATGCACCTGGCATGAGAACAGCAACATTAAGATTTTGATCAGAGATCACAATCATAACCTCCAAATTCCCAAGTGCTATTCTAGAGCCAAGTGCTTATTCGTAAGTGTTGCACTGTATTAGAGAGACTGACAATAGGTCAATGCCTATTAAGGGTGGACTGTCGATGCTAGGCCCATCAAACCAACATCCAAAACAGGCATGGTTTGACAATTTATGGCATTCAACGATGATTCTAGATTGCAAAAAACTGAATCAATCAAATATTATGTAGGCCTAAGCTTCAATCAAACTCTGTGACCATAACTTCACATACTGGTTGCCCTTAATAATTACTCAAAAGATGGTTTACTGATAATTATAAATCAATGCTCTCAGTCAACCTTTGTTTTAACCAACATGTTCAGCAAGCAGAAAATTGAAACAGTTGGAGCTCAATTTATCTCACAGACAGTGACAAATCAGCATGTATGTTCATGTCGTCGTCAACATTGTCTGCTTGCCAATGTCGGACACCAGAGGGCAACTATAAGGAATACAGGGTCAAAAGGTGACCCATGAAGTTTTCCAAATCCGAGGTGTTGTTGGAAGTGAGGGGATGTAAAAGTTTACTAGGAGAAACACGCTGCATTTTATAGAAAATGCGTTTTCTCTGGGATTCTGCCACAGACCTTGCAGTGGTGCATCCAACAAACCCTTTGTCAGTATACTAGGTTTCTTGCCTTCAGCACTTGACTTGGCTTTGAGCCTTCAATCAAGCACCACTAAATTAAACCAGTCTAATTGCGCCTCTGCTTGACACATTAGTCACATTGCTGCCTTATATTCTTCTCAAGTTGTCTGATCGATACAAACTTCTAAATCTGAATCAATCAATCCGTTTACTAGAAAGACAAGACAATCAAATCAATGTGAACAAAAAATGAAATGCAATCGGTTTAAACAGAAACACATTTGATTGGTCTTCTAAATAGGGAACCCCAAAGGGACGGGTCCCGCTA
>JAQFXW010000839.1:0-16758 GCA_034693945.1 Dendrobaena attemsi
CTGTAATAGAAATTATGAAGACATAACTGAATAGAAACTGTAACGGAAATTATTTTCAGAACTGAAATATCACTGCTGCCAACTTTAGACTCTTTTCCACAGATTTATAAGTTTTTTCATCCACTTGGTACCTTACTGCCTGACTTCTCTGGATCTAACGATTACCTAACGATTTTGATTTGACTAAGCATCTGTGATTAAGCTCGTTCCCACGATTTTGTAGCGCAATGTACGCGCTCGAGACGTTTTGAGTAACTGTTAGGATAACAATGTAAAACACGGCATTATTGTTAACTGTTTTGTTATTTTTATATATTACTCTTTAATATTCTTAATTACATTTTGATACTCGCTACTGCTGGCTGCAGTTACAGTTTCAAATTATTAGTTTACAATTGCAGTTACAGGTATAATCACATTTACAATAATGTTTGCAATTACAGTTAAATTTACACACATGATCACAGATGTTTGCAGTGCATCAGAAGTTGTTAATAGTGTAATGTATTATGATTGCCTGAGCGGGTTTCTCAAATGACAAATTATAATCTGTTTCATCTGTATAATTTGCTGTTGTTGATGATGCCTAACGATGCAGCCTAACGATGTTCTTAACGAAGTCCATTGTTTATTTAATAATGTATATAAGAACTGTATATTGAGACTCAGCGACTGACCTACTTTATTCACCTTAACAAGCTAGTCTAAGTACCTTGATGAAGCATGTTACTGAAGTCGTGAAGACCAAGAAATTTGTCAACAGGCAAATATTATTGAGATAAGTTGAAGAGTCAGCCGTTGAGATCTTTTACATCTACTCTCTCCTGCGCATCTTTCTACAGCAGTGCTCTCCAACCTTTACGATGCCACAGTGCCACAAAAGACATTGTTCTTGAAGCCGAGGGTTGCAGCAGTAGACTAAAAGCAATGACTACATTTATTTTAATTTTTTTTATATGTGTTAACATACATATGTGATATTACTGTGGAACTATCAAAATGAATAATTGCAAGTATGCTTTGTGGGAACTGGATTTCAGTGTTCACGCTGTTAAATCATGAGCCAAGTTACACATCAATAGCTTCGAAAGTAGGCCAGGCTGTCATTAGCATCATTTTAACACAAATTGCTTAACTTTAGCCAGCTCTGGCCGGCCACTTAAAATTGACTGGCGACTGCAGGCTTTACAGCACTGCTCTGCAGTCTGCAGTTCTACACTCTTTACTTTACATGAAATACTATGGAAGCATATCTGTCTGTTGCAATTCTAGCATATCTATCTACAGTCTACAGTCTACACTCCTGCATTACGTAGTGCAAAGCATGGCTGTCTCACCCCTACGTTACTTTGCATATAATAGCAAATCAACATTGCAAGACCTGCACTACATTACAAATGCCTGCGAGTCTGTTTACAGTACATGCTACATTACTTTACATACGCTGGCATGTATTCTCTACCTGATCTGTGCATTACATTACGTATGCTGACAGTAACTGTCCCCATTTTAAGTCGTTTTCTATTTCAATTTCCAGATGAACTCGGATTTCTTTTCTTGTGAATTGAGTTCTGTTTCCATTTCGAATGCTGCTCTCCGGGCAAGCGAGCGAGCTGTCTGCCTCGCTGCCCATTGATCCCATTACCGAAAAGTGGCAGCAAACTGTATTATGTCAATCATAGGATAAGCCCCAAGGGCACGTGGAATAAAATCAGTTCTGCGTTTTTCTCCTCTACCTTTCAAGCTATTGATGAATGTGGGAAGAACTGGGTAGTGTTAGAGACAGCATGGCGAACTTTAGTCAGTTTGATGTTTGATTTCTAGTGAATGTTGTGAAGATGAACATTTCACTTGCAATTCTGTCATGAAATTCATTTGGACGTCGTAAATGCACATGGAGATCGTGTACAGTTGGTATCCTGTGCCTCTCTTTTGAGAGCTTTTTCAGTTGTTGGTCCCTCACTTTGGAATTGGCTGGAATAAGCTAGCATCGAAAAGGTCTGAGGACTGAATGAATTTCGTAAATTATTTGAATAGCCTATGTGTCTGAGGAGGTTTTTTTTTCACTTTTGATATGCAGTGATACTGAATGATAAGATAACCATGGATAAGTTTGGTTGTAAGCTTTTTGCACTGCATGCTGTTCATAAGAAAGAGTTGATTAGTAAGTAACTATATCATTTATTATACTGATTGCATTTGGAGAAGAAGATTAATCGATTAGCATGCTTAAGAGACAACCACGGGTACATTTTCTTTGCCTTGGCACATGAAATTGGCTGACCGGCCCTCTCCCTCACCGTCGTATCTTCCCACCTTCAGTCTATGGTCAGCATACTTGTTATAGATGAGTTGGCTAGGGGTACAAGTTTTTTATATTTTTTTATTCACACATTTCTATACGCCCCTTCAAGTCTCTTACTACCCGGAGGTGTGTCGGAGTTTACACGCCAAAGCGCAATGAGCAATTGTGAGTGAAGAATTTGCTCAAGGTCCTTACGCGGCGGGTGGGATTCGAACCTACTACCCTTCGGCTGCAAGGCGGTGACCTTCACCACTACACTACCACTCCCCACAAGTGTAGCTGATCATTAAAAATAAATTTATACACTATGGGGATTTGAACCCCCGGACTCTTGATTGATTGTCCACTGTCCAGCACCCCATCCATGCAATAGACATAGAAATGAGTGACAGAATTAGCCAGGACCTGTGATAAAGCATTCCAATTAAGAACTGCCAGCATGAAGAAATTGGACAAAGATGATGACACGGCCTAGCTGAACGAAACCGTTTGTCATCTAGACGTAATGCAATCTCATAGAGCCATAAATGTGTACAGTAGTACTAGTCCTAGAAGCATAGCTGTCTGTGGAATGCGATACAATATCTGTCCATTCGTGCATGCAGTTTTCTTGTCCCAGGGGTCACTGTCAACGGATGCTCTAGAAAGTTCGAACAATTCAGCAACATGCAGAACTGTCAAGCAATTTTCATTTATAGAACAATTTACAATTTGTGCCCCTAGACCAATTAAATTATGGGAGTTTAGGGGCTCTGCTTTGTGTGTCATTTGTCCTATTTCTGAAACAACTGATGGAAGCAGGTACTGCAAAGCAAATTGACTTTGGAGGCCATTGATAATTCTCCCAATAGCATGTCAAGGTAGCACAAATGAAGAATTTCATATTACAGTCAGAGAATCCGGACAGTAACACGCCTTATTCGATCCTACATCATGCCTGTCATGAGTTGAACCATACGCACAGCATTTTGACCTTGGTCAACCGAGACAGAATTGACCACACCGATGTCTGTATTTATTTTGCGATTTACTATGCATTTATTTATGACCAGGCATCGATCGATTGATGGTATTACCGAGCAATTGTGAGCGAAGGACTTAATCGAAACCATCTGAGGGAAGACGTGAATTTGTGGTCTGCGCTACAACGGCAGGGTGTCAGGCTCTGGCCACAATTGACATGGCAACTGATTGGTCGGAATCTGTCTGGTGACAGAAGGGGGAGGTTAGAGTAATGGAAAAATCCCTGGGACCAAGCGCTAACGATCCTAGTTCGGTTCAGGCAGTAGGCTACCCCTACAGATTGAAAATTTTGCCAAAAAAGGAAATTAAAGCTGGCGCTATGACTGACCCTTACAAAATAACCGAGTCAGTGAGTAATTGATCAGTTAGCCAACAGACTGTCAATTGAGACTGACTCGTAACGGTGAAGAGTTGCTTTCGATGGAAATTGTTTACAACATAGACTGTTTTTGCAATGATGAGAGAGAGCTACTGATGCAATTCGAAGAATCGTGGACGCTAAGCTGTTCGGACTAATATGAGAAGAAGAAGTAGGACAACGAGAGCAGCGCCTGGAAGACAAATCAACCTCATCATACACGACCTGCCAGAGACTTTATTTTGCGGAGGTTTCTTCCGAGATATGATGACAGCTGCCCGGAAGGATCTTCCGACACCTCTGATTGATTAATTACTTGCCGTGCAGTGAGAAATCTGTCACCTATCTGACCAAACGGGTTTCTCCATCGATCACAGATTTCATAGTTCCAGGAACCTCAGTAATTGTACATCTCACGAGCCGTTGGGTGCGCACTAGGTATGCTAATCCAGGTGATGGTCTCAGCAGCAAGTGACTAGTGCATCCATTTCTAGGTCAGTCAACAAGCATCTTACAGGCTTAAAGTTGTTAGTTGAAGGCAGATCGCAGCAATGCGAGAAAAACCGACGAGATCTACAAGACGTGTTCGACATTACGAACTAAGAAGCCTGTGCAAAAGGGTGATTGACTTCATTCTAGAAAGTATATTTAATGCAATGTGAATCTTCAAAATCTCTTGACACAGCACGAAAACCATGTTCGGGAGACCATCTTATTATTCCCCAGTGCTATACCAAATCATAACAGTCAAACTCCTTGTCTGTTTCGATGCCAGGTCAAAATCTGGGGAGGTCGAGCCGAGGAGATAACACAATGCTGCGGCGGTAATGATCTCATGAGCTTGTTTGATGGCGTGATTTCTGATGAGAACGGTCTTCTCGTGATGCTGCCTCCATCTGACTCTGCGTGACTTCTTACATTCTGCAATGTCATTCTGTGATGTGTCTTTCTTGTCCAGTGGATGATTCTCATATCTTGGTTCTCTTTTGTAGAACTTCTCCGTCTTTGAAGAATTACGAATTTACATGTGCTGATAAAATTTCTGGATTTTGAACTGTTCGTTTCTAACCAGTGACGTAACTAGGTGTGCGGTGGTACAGATGTCCCTGGGCGCAGGGCTAAGGGGGCACACATTTTCGGAAAACATGAGTTTCGCAAGAAAGGGCAACAATTTGAGAAAAAAGGAGTTATTTTGTTGCAAATTTTCAAAAATATAACATATTTTTGCTGAAAAAGGCAAAATTTTCTTAAAATGTCAGTGATTTTATAGGATAAAGGCCAAAATTTCCAAAAATATAAAAAAGGTCATGAGATTTTTGGGCAGAAATGGGCTCACATTTCAGGTTTGTCCTTGGGTAAAGAAGACCCTAAATATGCCACTGTTTCTAACACAACATCCTAACAGTCACAGTGCATCAATTAATTTATCTACAAATTTATATAGTGCCCTTTCAAGGTCTCTACTCAGAGGAAGTGCTCCTGATCCAGGCCCGGTCAATGTTACCTTGTTCCATTTCAACATAAGTTAAAGTGTAATTAGTTTTCTCTTTCTCCTTCAGGTGTGAATTAATTAATCAATTTCTTCTTTGGAAGTTTAGTTGGCTAGTTGGTTAGTTAAGCTACCTACGTTAATCCTATTGCTTATACTTTTATTAGCTGGCTGTTAACATTATGTTCCACCTGAATATTTTTGTTTTTTATGTTCCACCTGAATATAACTTTTGGTCCCGTTTGGGTCTCCTAGGTGATCTTAAACTTAAATGCCATTTTTTGTGATGTGTTTTTTGGTTACTAAATAAATTAAATCAAAAAGTGAAACGAATGCCTTAACACAATGCGATGCGATAAACTATGAAAAGGTGCTGCAAGTAAAAATCTGATATCTAGTATTTTATTGATCTGATTATTATGCAGAAGACACAAACTACTGAAATCAGTACATTATAAATCAAGTTTAATTTGCATTGGGAAGACCATTTTTATAAACAACAGGAAACACTCACATAAAGTCTCAAACTAATGATCAGTTGATGGTGTAAATGCCATAAACTCACACAGAGTCTGTCGCGGAGTTTTTATTTCGCTTTAGTTACCTGCGTTGTTTGGATTTGTAGTGCTTCATGGAACCGATGAAGAAAGTGCAAGTCGAGGGACATTTGATGTTCGCTGAACCTCAGGATTTATTTGGAAATCTGGACGAGCTTTGCTACGTAAGATTCAAACAAATGATCATGTTGGTGGTGTTGATGACTCGATGTAATGATGATGCCAATTGTGCGATTTTTGAGGCATCACAATGATAATTATTATCACAGTGGATTTCAATTACAATGGAATAATGATTTTTTCTGATCATGCTGAATGGTGATTATTGTAGTCTTCATGCTGATTATGAAAAAAAGAAGAATTTTATAGTCAGTCTGGTAGGGTAACTAGTTAAGTAGATGGAGTGGGTCTGTAGCTTAGTTGAGAGAGCGCTGGCCGATAAGCTGAGTAGTGATCTGGCGGCAAAGGTTCGAACCTCACATAGGGCCATAATTTATTTTAAGTTTCTGTTAGCGACCGACCTCGTAGCGCGCCCGCTCGTGCAGCGGCTGATGCGGGATCGATCCCGTGTAGTGATCTTGGGCAAGTTGTTTGTGCACATATGCCTCTGTCACCAAGCAGTAGAATTTGGTACCGGCGTAAACTGGGAAGTAAACGGCAAGTCCTGCGATACACCAGCCCCGTGTCCAGGTACCATTGTACCTTGGGATTCATCCATTGCCGCCTCAAGGGCCAAGGTAAAGGAGATGAGTGCCTCCCAACGGGCCTTTGGTCCGTGGTTTGACTTTACTTTTGTTAGCTGCCAAAGACGCTTTCTGTTGTTTGGTTTGTCTTGTGTCAGTTGAAAAATAAGATCACCCACCCCACTCCTGGTTTTGGCGTACCAGGAGTGTTCCAGCACTTAGGCCACTAGTGTAAGGCGAACCTGCTGTAATGCCGACCTGCGTGTCATGCTAGCAGGCCGTATTTTGTGTAACCTGTACTTGTAAACCAAAACATGGTTAGCGATTGGTCATTGAAGAATACTTATTATTATTATTATTATTATTATTATTAAAGTAACCAATGGGAGGTAGGATTACATTTAATGCAGAATATTGCGGAGTGATGAGATATTTCGAGGAGTGATGTCAGACTTCGTCCTCAGATGATATTACATGCCGCATCTGAGATTCTGAAATGCTGGCTCCCTGATTTAACGCCAGATGGTGATGTGTGATGCATCCTTTCATTAAACAGGGTCGCCACCTTCTGACCTCTTGTCCTTATCCTGATGGGAGTAAGTCATTTTTATGGCTGGAGAATTGCACACAGATCAATAGACTTGTAGTTGGAAGAGCAGTGATGCATATAGCTCGAGGTGATATACTCATTACAGGGATTTGTATATACTGTAGTAGTCGTTGCTA
This sequence comes from Dendrobaena attemsi, assembly GCA_034693945.1. Lineage (NCBI taxonomy): Eukaryota > Metazoa > Annelida > Clitellata > Crassiclitellata > Lumbricidae > Dendrobaena > Dendrobaena attemsi. Next base: position 7,142 of record JAQFXW010000839.1, read on the forward strand.
TAGAGTATAGAGAAGCGTGTAGATTTATATCAAGTTGAGATTGATCAATCTATTTATTGATTGAATAACGTGTAGTTCGTTGCAAAGGGACGTCTGCTTGTTTGGTGATTAATAGAAACTAAATATATATCCTTGGCAAGGGTATTTATTATATCAAACTTCGGTTGTATTGCGTTTATGTGATTTGACGAAATTTATGTGTCGCTTTACAGTGGCTTCTCTCGTCTCTTTCCTCTTTCTTCTTTTGTCTTGCAGTGTATTGTCTCAAGTCTGCATAAAGAGTTTCTCTTGAAGTAATATCGGTTGAATTGGCAGTTGAAAAATTTCTAAGGATTGCGTTTAGAGTTTTACTTTATGCAACTGTTGGGCAGATGGACAACAATTGATGAGAGATAACTTATTACTCATATGTTGAGCCGAAGTGAGACTTCATTCGCTAGACTGGGTTGTAAATAGAGATGTAGAATGTATGGGTGCCCTGCGTGGCTGCCATAGGTTAAATTTCATTCCTGTAATAACCTGCATCGTTCATTCATACTATGTCTGCAATCATAATGCTGTGTGACATTCACATTGTGAATATTAATGAACGAAAAATTGTACTATTAACAAGCAGAACAGGAGGGTGCTTGTGAATAAAAACTGACAAGATCATAAGAAAGTGAAGAAACTATGGTTTGCTCAAGTTGAGAGTCTGGTGACAATTATTCTTTAACCCTATCACACATCAAAGTGTGACATTTAACGTAGTGTATTTCTAATAATGATAATTCTATGACCATTAATAATAATGATAGGAGTTGTTATTATTAAATTTATTATTTTTATTGTCGGTAGTAGTATTAAAATAATGATGACGTTTTATTTGGTGCCATAACAACAGCCATGTCATTACAACGATGCCTCACAGAATAGCGAGCAAGCGAGCGATGCAAGGCAGGCCTTAGAGAACATAGTGTTTCAACTTGGATTTAAAGGTAATAGAAGTATTAGTATAATTATAAATATGATTGTAGTAAATGACAATGACAGTAATGAATGTTTGTGACTTTGTTCTTGTTGATTTTCTTCCAGGTCAGTTACACATTTAGTCGAGACTTTGTAAACCTTCTGCTCAAGGACCAGAAGGCGACAGATTTTGGTCGCACAGAAGTCCTGATCAAGGGACTTAAACGGGTAAGCTTGTCTCCTGGATTTGTTTAACGAAAAAGAACTAAGAGTAATTAATGCCTTCATTGATGTCGTGCTGTAGATAAGTTATGGTTCTTCGAGTTTCATGTTGTGTCGACAGGTGTAAGAAGATCAGAGTATGGACAGATGGCGCCCAGCTAACAACTTACACGATCACCCAATTACTTGAAAATGAATTTTAAGGCAGCTTTACTTTGACGCTGTTTATTTGGCATATTATTATCATTATTATCATTGAATATATCTATATTATATACAATATTCAAGAGTTTGTCAGCCCCAGTTTGCCTGGGGACCTTTAGAATACCTGTCCCTCGTTTCAAGTTCTGCTAGCGAACCGCGAAAGGCCACAGAGTTGTATCGCTGGATGGTGATAGAGAGACGCTGCAACAAGAAGCAAGTTTCCCTAGTGTCTCCTGTAACTAAGGCTAAGCTTCTACCGAGGTCTGATAAAAAGTCTAAACCGGTGGCGGTTACATCGTTACTTTGATGTTTTAACCAAAAGTGACTGAGAAACCAACAATGCAGCTTGTGGACCTGTGATTAGTGCCTGTGCAAGGACAGTGCCAAACGAAATAGTTTTATAATTCATTTTCCATTATGTCTTTCACGATATGCTTAATCAAGGTTATGTAGTCCTCTGCCTTAAAATCATGTTTTCACTATTTTGCATTTCTTTCATGATGCATTAAATCTGACTTTTAATCATCATTGCATTCACTGAGTAATGTACAATTACATTTGTGGTAGTAACTCGTTCCCTTCGTTTGTAGTTTTGTCAGTTAACGAGAGATGGTGAAGTGTATCACGACTATTGTCTCAACTATGCCAAGGCCATGACCTACTTAGAGCAACTCCGAAAGAACGAAGAATTCTGTGAATTTGAAAAGGTAAGTGAATGATTCGATATGTCAGTATCTGAAACAAGGTTTCCTGTTTAACTTTTGTTTTTGTGGTCATAGAGATAATTATGTTTGTCACAGTAACTCGTTGCATTCGTTTGCAATTTTTGTCAGTTGACGAGAGACGATGAGGTGTATCACAACTGTTGTCTCTGATCTCTTCGATCTAGTTGTCCCGACCACGACCAGCTGCCCTCGGCCACGCAGGGCTAGTTCAGGGTTCCACACTCTTGCATGTGGCACAAGCTGAGCGCGCCTTCACCGCTATTTGTTCGTTCCACCCGACATAAAACTATTAGCATCCTCATCAGTTTAGAAACTTTCTCAGCTAGCCACAAGACACGTCTGTTACGTGGTTCCTAGGTATCCATTCTGGAGCGCCCTTGTGAGTTAAAAGGCGCAATATAAATGCTCCTATGCAATAGATGCATGGTTATTGGCTGCTGTTTGAATCTTGTCATATATGAACAGTATGGACAGCGCATGCATAAGGGAAGTCTAGCAGACAATTTTACGAGACTAGCAGGAAATTTTATGAGACTTGCTGTTTAATTCGAGTATGGAAAATGTGTTGAACATCGATCTTTGATTTTGTCTTTCTTTGAGACAAATTTGTAGTTTTATGCAATTGACGATTAATGGCTATAATGTTGTAGCTATATTTTAACATCTTTTATGAACAATGTACGACATACGTAAATTACGTATCTTGCAGTAGACCTGTTAGTGGCACATTTTAAGCTATCTGTACCTTACGTATGTGCCCAGTTTTATTGTGACAGAGTGGAATGACACGTATGATTCCAAATTGTAATAAGTTGAGTGAGACTTGAAAGAGATGTATGTACTGCCTGTGTAAATAGCTTGTTATGGTACATATAGCTAATCGTAGATGTTGTCTGCGTTGCTGCAGTGGTGTTGTCAAGACGAGCGTTGTCACCGTCTCCAGCTGAACGATCTCCTCATTTCGCCGATGCAACACTGCACCAAGGTTCCTCTGCTTCTGAACAACATCCGCAAATACACGGAGAATATTTCCGAACAGAACACGCTGACGGAATCGCTCCAGAAGCTTGAGACCTCGTTACGTAAGTCCAGAATTAAGCAAGAACATCGTAATTGTCAGCTTCCCCTCAGCGCCTCTGAGTAGAGATCTTGAAGGGGCGCTATATAAATTCTGATTGATTGATTGATAGAGTAACCGCATCTGAGGCACTCCCGGCCCAGTCAGATTAGCACTGCCAAACGGTGTATGCATAGGCTTCCTGCATGGAAGTGAGCAAGCTGTAACTTAACCTATATTGAGGACCTGGAAATTGTAAAGAACTCTGAGGCTGTACTTTACAAATCCATCTGGTAGGAGTTGTCTACGGTTTCCTCTTTCTCACATGGGTCACCACATGGTCTCCTCTTCAAGTCCACTACTACTCAGAGGCGGTCCTGACTACAGCTCGCAGATATGTAATAGTTGAAGCACTCGAGCAATTGTGAGTGAAGGACTTGCTCAAGATTTCTACACAGTGGCTCAGGTCTGAATCGAACCCGCGACACTACGGCTGTGAGACTTTTACCATCCCACTGCACCACCACACACCACAGTTTAAGTTTATAGAAACTGGTATCTGTTGATTCTTGTTCTATTGATATCTGAAGAATTTCTTCTTCTTGCAGAAAATCTTGAGGCCAAGATGAGGTGGTTAAAAAATTATGAGAGAGTGCAAGAAATTCAGCAGCAAATCGTTTGGAGACCAATAACTGAGCTTGAACCAAGGGCTTTCATTCCGGAAGTAAGCAGACAATATCTTTAATAGAACAAGATTACATTTTTAAGCAGGGATTCTTAAGCAACCTCATGTATTCTAATAAAATCAACAGTCTGCTGATAGAACTTGAGAGCCGTAAAGTGATAATGTGCGACAGCTGGGGCTATTGGATTTCTGCTGACATGCTTAGACGTCATATAAATTAACTGTTTGTTGATGATCAAGATATTTAATAGAGAGTCATTAGATTCTGATGAGTAGACACTAGACAGTTGCATTATAATTAAGCACAATTCTTATCTGAGTTCATATCTTAGCATATCTTATTTTACCTCATCTTATCTTAGTTTAGCTCATCTTATTTTAGCATAAAATGGTTTGGCTTCTCTTATTTTAGTGTATTGTAGCTTATCTTATCTTAGCATATTTATCTTATCTCAGTAGTTTATCTTTGCTTGCTTTTCTGTGTCATCTGTAGTTTCTACGTTCCACGCTGAGTCGGCAGCCCTGTGAGCGACTGCTGACGACATCGAACCGTCATCTGCTCTGTGAAGGATCCGTTACTCTCTTAGGTGGCTACTCGCTTTCTGGTATATGTATGCTGGGGGGGCCGTCCATAAAGTACGTCACACTCCAGAGGGGAGGGGGTGTAAGAAAGTGTGACAGTTTGTGACAGGGGGGAAGGGGGGTCTGAAATGGTCAAAATTAGCGTGACGTACTTTATGGACGGCCCCTGGACCATTCGCTTTTAGATGGCGTCAGGAGAACAGTCAATGCATCGTTTCCAATCGGATATAAGAAGTCGTGTGCAAAGTCTTAGTGTGTTTCCTGGAATGCCTCTAGAAAGCCTGAATGTGTTTAAAATTCTGTTTCAAGGTTCTACGCTCCACTTCTGCCCTTGTAAAGAAGCAGAAGAGAAGAGCAGTCCTTAAGATGCAGCCGTGGGTATGAAGGGCAGGTGAAGCAGAAATCTTGAGCCAATTATCTGTCCTGGTGAAGATTTCAACCCTGACATCTCAGTTAATGGCCTAGCGTACTAACCACTGTGCTGTTCACTACTGATCATGTCCCAATGAACTGAACTATAAAAAGTACACAGAGATACACCATGATATAAAATCTGATTCATCACAGAGACCAGCACTTATGTTCATTGGCCTTCATGTTCTTATCCACTAACGAGGCTTATGACTTGTATAGCGTAACTTTAGAAGGAGCACTAATAATTTATTCTTAATTCAGAAGGAGCTGCTAGTGAGTATATTCATTACAGATTAAAAGAAAAAAAAACTCCAAAACATCTGCATTTTGAGCTGTTCATGTTAGACGTTTATCTATGTACCTGGTATAGAATTTTGCCAGTTTGGCTTCTTTCTTAACTGGCCATATAATAATACTAGAAAATATTGACATTCTAGAAAGAGAGTGAGGATGGGCAACATGTTTCATTTCATTTTATTTGTAGTTTTCTAAATATCAAGGATCTGTAAAGTAATCGCTAATGATTGACAAGTGTTCTAGTTGTGCAGATCAATAGTAGTTCCTAATAGAAAATAAGTTGTCTTCCCTCCTGAAGTGTTTTGTAACTTGCTTTCTTTTCAGAAATTTCTAAATGCATCGACATGTACATGTTTCTTTTCGATGACATCATTTTGCTAACGAGAATCAAGAAACCTCCAAGAAAGGTTTGAGAATATTCTCCAGTAAAATTTCATTTTTCTGCATTCATCCATTCATTTCGTTTTATTAATATTTCCAAGGAGACACAGACACAACTTGAATTGTTATAAAATGAGTTAAACATAATTATTGTAACGAAAGGTTTAAAAGACATCTTCTCAAAGTAACTCGTTAGCCTTAGGACTATTACTGCAAATCGTATTTCAAGTTAAGAAGTTAAGTAGGTGTGGTGGCGCAAGTGGGAGAGTCGCCACCTTGCTTCCGAAAGGTCGCGGGTTTGATTCCCACCTGAGCCGCAGCGTAATGACCTTGGGCAAGTCCTTCACTCACAGTTGCTCAAGGCGCTTCGGCGTGTAAGCTCCGACACACCTGCGGGCTGTAGTCGGGACCGCCTCTGAATAGTAGTGGACTGTAAGAGGTGGTATAGAAATACGCACACATATACATACATCCCATCTGTCAGCTAGTGATGCTAATTTATGGTTACCTTACCTTAAAAGTTTTACTGGACACTGTAGCCGACTGTTTCTGTAGAAGTCGAATCCCAATCCGACGGACACAAGTCCATACATGCAACCGAAAGTGCAGACGGACGGTGCCGTGTTTGTCGTCCACCGGCAGCCAATTGCTCTTGACAGAGTCACTGTTCATGACGTCAGACCAGATACAGCAGGTTGGTCAGATTGTTATATGCATGTTCAATTCTGAGTACAGACGTCTACCATTGTACCAGTCGGTTAGAATCAAGAAAGCGAGTCCTTTTCTCCAGTGTCATTTCAAGACTTAAGGTATGGGTAAGCTGCTAGGCCCCGTGATTCTGGGGGATTAAAAATTAAATTTACAGTATTTTTATAGGTTTAAACATTTATTTTATTACAAGCGGAATGTTGAGGTTCAATTTTGTTGACCGATTAAATTTCCATTATCCATGGGTCGATGGTTGCAAAGGGTCATCACAGTGCATACAGTAGCTTATTTTGCCCAGGGCCTACAATGCTGTTAAGGTGGCAACGGTCGGTTAATTGTTAGCCATGATATATTACTTGAACTTAGGTAAACTAACGGACAACAAGGCTGAGCAAAAACTTTGTGTAACATGCTAGCCAAAAATAATATCATGCATGATTAGACCACAAGAATTCTAAGTTCAATGTATACTTACAGTTGTTGTGAACATCTGCCAATGGAAGCATCCCGAGCGAATTCCAATTAGCTGTTCACATTGCCCTTAGATTGATTATTACTTGTGAACCATTTTGTTAGCTTTGAATAGATGTAAGCTTCCAATTTGGTTACTGAGATAGTGAGATTATATTAGTGGGTTAGTTGGAAGTTGTGCAAAGCACTGGGGCCCCTGGCTGTCAGAAGGCCCCCTGGCTGTCAGAAGGCCCCCTGGCTGTCAGAAGGACCCCTGACAACTAGCCAAGTTCTTTTTACTTTTAGAATGTATGCACTTAATGATTTGATAGATGTTAGACTGCTAGTTGTCAGATGGCATACAGTAAGTAATGCAACGACCGAAATGATAGCTAAACAGTATGAATGCATCTAAAACAGTATATTATGTCTTTAGAACAATGATTGTCACTTTAAAAATGGACTTGTAAACAAACTACTGATTAGTATAGCATGTTAATTTTTTAATTAAGATTGTTATGATTGTTGCTGCCACCGGTACAACATGTTCATGTACCTGGGTGGCTCTTATAGCGGGACCAATATGGTTCCTTTTGAGTTCTCCCTTTGATGTTGGGAAATTTATTTGTACTGTCTAGTTTGTATGTGTTTTGGCAATCAATAAAAGTGACTACTACTACTACACCGACAATTCGCTTGTTTTTCGGGGGCTCAGCTGTTGTTATTTTGCTCAATCTTTCGTTCAATGTTGTCAGTAATTGGATTTCGTTTGCAGGAGTTTTGCTGGATTACGTTGAGTGCAGCAGCGAAGTCGTTCAGCTGTCTCCGGACAGCGACGGTAACAGCGACTGGTGTCTGCCGCACTTTGTTGATGACGTCTGTCCTCAACGGTCGAACCTTCTCTTCGGTTGCGTCTCTTCCACGAACGGTCTCAAGAACGCGTTCGTTCTCGTTCAGTTCAATCAGTTCCAGCAGATAATTGCCGTCTATACGCTCGAAGCTCCGAATGAAGGAACAAAGGTTTGACTCAATTGACTGGCTATGTTGAAGAATAGGATTTGTTTGTAATCACTTAAACATAACCATAACCACACTTTTTATTGAACCAATGCATGAATTTGCAGTCAATGAGGCTGAGGTTGGGCACAGGTAGAGAGAACTGAATCAATCAAGTAGTTAGCTTCTTTATTGATTACCATCAGATGCAAGTTTATGTGCATTTGTAAAGTAATTTTTGGATGTCAAGGGTAAACTCAAAAGAAATAAGAGTAATTGGTGACCATCAAATGCAAATTCAGATACAATTGCAAAGTAATTTTTGAGTTTCAAAGAATCAACGCAAAAGGAACAACTGGAAAAGCACCAGATATCGCTATTTGCAACAGAGACATTGCGCTAAACATGCACAGCCTCATAATGCGCAGCACGCCAATCAAAATGACATGATGCGGTTGATTTGTTATATTAAACAGGCAATGTGGTTAAGCCGATTGCACGAAGCACAGGAAAAGTACAAAGAAGCATGTAAGAGGCTGTACAGTGCCAGTCAACCGGACAACCATGTCAACATGCCGACGACATTCGAAGACCTGCAGGACAAATTGACGCATCCGAAATCGACAAAGTCTCCGCCAACTCAGAGAATGCTGGGCGCCAGTACCGAACCACACACGAAATTAGTAATAACACTTCTCACGTATCTGAATTAACTTTAGGAAAATGGTTTCAGTGGGATATGCCGAACATTTGATAGGCTCCATATATGGAGTTTTAAATATCCATGGAAAACAGAGTTTCTTAATAATTTCTGTTTCCAGGAATTGCATTCGGTGTTCAAATTAAGGTTAAAACAGCTTACTGTAATGTGAGAGGCGCTTTGTATCTGAAATCTTCAGATACGATACAATACCATACAGCATACTAGGCCACTCTTACTGTACAGTGCACACCCATCATTTTCTGCCTTAATCTCCTTTGTCCTTCACTCCAGTGCCGTCTTAAGCTATACAGCAGTGGTTCTTAACCGGTGTTCGGCGAGCCACCGCCAAGGGTTCGACAGAGGTCCTCTGAAATATATCCCATGTATACATGTTCAGGGTCATGAGTTTAAGTAATAAATCATTTGCTATTCTATTTGTAGGCCTATAGTTTGACTTTCATTCAATTTAGTACAGTTAGTTAACTGTTAGTAGTTCATTGTATTGAATGTGTTCAAATTGTATCATATTTTCATACAATCTTTTTTATTTCTTTTTGTTCCCATTGCTCAAAAATCATTGTTCAACTTGGGGGTTCGGTGAGGGGTCATGGATGCTTATTGGGGTTCGGCACCCTTGAAAAGGTTAAGAACCACTGCTATACAGTGTAATTTTCTCGAGAATGGGGCTCTCACCGTTTTACTGAACAGGACCGCCTCATTTGTTAATGCGGCTCTGGAATAGAATAGTTGTGCTTATCAACATTTTCTGAACGTTGCAATGTTCAGTTTGAGCTTAACTACTGCAGTTTTATCTCGTGGCACGTTTTGTGTATGCAGGACGAACTGCATGCAAGGAGAATACGCAGTTCGTCATCGGACGCAGCTGCAACTCTCGACAATAGCGAAATTCCTCCGAGGCGAATCTCCGATCCGGTCTACCATACGAGCGATCGAGAGTTCGTCGAAGTTCTCAGTGTCCAGCAGCAGATGACGACGAAGCCGCCGCCCCAAAACGAAGAGATTCAGGTCATAATGGAGCCGTGTCCAAAGACGCTCACAACCCTAAAGACCTCCTCCATGGAGCAGCTACATCCGGTTTTACCTCAAGAGGTCAGTTCACTGCCCCTGTTGCTCCGGACGTTTGACCGCTTCAACAATCACATCACTCGCCCAGTTAGCTACATTGGGAGCGCGTCGGGCCTTGTGTTTGCAAGGTACCGAGTACGATCCCGATGTCTGCCGACA